>CAUYSK010023869.1:0-18851 GCA_963575035.1 Avahi laniger | reverse complement strand
GGGACTACAGGCATGTGCCACCATGCCCGGCTAATTTTTGCTATATGTATTTTTAGCTGTCCAATTAATTTCTTTCTATTTTTGGTAGAGATGAGGTCTCGCTCTTGCTCAGGCTGGTCTTGAACTCCCGAGCTCAGAACGATTCGCCCACCTCGGCCTCCCAGAGAGCTAGGATTACAGGCGTGAGCCACCGCGCCCGGCCTCTAATATTCAAAACATTTTAACAGCACAGAACGATTCCCTTGGCGAAAGATCTTTCAATGCCAACAGAGCGAGCCCAATTTCAGCCAAGTAATGCCCTGAGCATGGAGTGTGTACTTCACACAACAAACAAGACTTCCTGCGAACAAGAACAGGGCGGGCACGTGGTCTGACCTGTTAACGTGGCAGCATCGATAATGACCTTGGGCTTGAAGGTGTGTGCGTAACAGAGCGCGTCGGCCAGTATGAGCCTCCCCTCGGCATCAGTGTTATCGACCTGCAAAGAGGAGGATCAAAAACAGAAAGGCTAAGAGAGCACAAGGAACAAATAAACGAATATGAAAACTGACCCTCACAATAGTGCGTGACTGAAGAGTGAGAAAAAGCCACCATGACGTTTGTCATCAAGTTACACACTTAACACTTCGACAGGAATACGAACATATCTAATCTGGAAAGCAAATATAATTTCATAATCCCTGTACCAGAGATGACCTAAGGCTGATGACTGGGGAAGATGAAATAAATAAAAAAATGTCTGGTCCATTTTACCAACAAATGTATAACAAGAAGGGGGAAAATGTAAAGATTTTTGAAAACAAATAGGCTAGGGAACTTTAAAAAAGCTACAGCCAGGATCCCAGACACAAAACTCTCACAACCTCAGCGATCCTTTCTAACTAGTCTCTTCTTTTTAATAAGGCCCATCGTCACAGGCACCTGTGCACGCCCGTGTGCACATGCCACACGGAGGACCTGCTGCCACACACCCTCAAGGGCAGAGCCCATCATGTAGGACAGTGTTTTCCACCTGAACACCTAAAGTGGAAAAAAGTTATTCATGGCACAGGTACGTCCAGAAAATAGCCCATGCTTTTACCGTTCTGCCATGCTCTGCATGCTGGCTACAAATTCACGGTCATTTGTGTGTATACACACGAGAAGTGGGAGGAAAAATAAGGCAGGAAAAACACACTTAAAATTTCCAGAAAGAGATGCTTTTGACTCTGTAAGAAAAGCTACTCAGCACTAAAGACACCACCCTCCCGAACATGGAGCCAGGGCTCTGCACCCATTCGAGCTGTGGTTAGGTGGCTACTATGCGAGTCCGCGAGGCATGCCCAAAGGGGAGTGCTGTCTCTTCCACTTACGAACCTGTATGGTCTTCCCGTTCCTAGCTCTGACGACATCCCCGGGCTTGTTGGCCTTGCCGCTGGGCATATTTTCACAAAGAGGGGCCAAACCTATTGGAAAGAATGTATGAAGTAACACTGAACATGGTAGGTCCAAACACGCCACTCATGGGACAGGAAGCCACCAGTGAGCTATCAGAAGCGAGCCAGACACAGATGCCACCTTAGCCAAGTGATCAAATGTAGCATCACTAATGACACAACTGACATTATGTGTGTCAGCAACAGGATGTACACATCATCTATGTAGTATTTTCACCAAAGAGGTCTAACTTGATTCTAATCAAGAAACAATCACATAAATCCAAATTGTTGAACATCAAAAGACAAACCTAGCCCCTTCAAAACTGCCAATGTCATGAAAGAAAAAAAGGCAGGAAAAGAGTTCTAGGTTAAAAAGATCTAAAGGGACATGGCAGCATGATTTGCTCCTGGACTTAAAAACTAAATATAAATAAATACAATGGACATCTTTTTACATGTTGGGAAATTTGAGTTAGGTTATTATATTAATCTTCAGAAAGGATAATGGGATGATCATTACCTAGAATGTCCATTTTCTTAGGAGGCATATCATGTCTGTGACTTTCAAATAGATGAGAAAAAAGGACTATGATATTAAAAAGGCTGGGCAGGTCAGACAGGGCCTGGGCTCTAATTCTACCATCCCCATGCAATAGATGTGACACTGGGCTTGTCATTTAACCTACGTCTTTCTCCCTGCTCCTCTGAAGCATGGGTATAAGCAACACTAAAAACTCACATCTTATAAGACTAAGAATTGCCACATCCTGAGCACTTTTTCTGTCCCAGGCACTTTCTGTGTATCGTGCCATTTAATCGGCCACAATCCTACTAGGCAATCAGTAAATGAGCCAGCAGTGTCCTTCCACTCCACCTGCTGAGCAGTTTTCACTAGAGTAAACCACAACTTCAACATCACACGCTCCTGACTGCTAACCACTTTTTGCAGAAGTAAAACAAATCAATTCTAGTTATAGCCCACTGGTTGCAAAACACGTTTAACTCAATCAGCTCAGACAGTAAACACTTGCCTGAGCTTAAAAATCTTCTGCTTGATGAAAAGCTATTTAAAAATGGTTTCATGATCTTTTCAGATTAGGGGAAACCATGTCTGCTCTCTCAGTTCTGCCATTTACTGGATTCCAGGATGGATTCCCTTGTCCCACTCACCTATGATATTAAGAGGCAGATTGAGCTTTGCAGCAGACACGATCGCTGAACATATACTTGCAGCTCCTCCCATGTCAGCCCTCATGAGGTCCATATTTGCAGAAGCCTTGATGGAGATACCACCACTATGGGGGAAAAAGACAACATGCAACATTAATAGCAAAGAAGATGGCCAAAATCACTTTCCTAAGAAAGAATACATAAACTGAGGGTTAACTGCCACATAAAAGCAGCATCTACCTGTCAAAGAAGTCAAATTTCTAAATTTAGAATCTGAATTATCTCAATATTTTCTTTTCTTTTTTTTTTTTTTGAGACAGAGTCTTGCTCTGTTGACCGGGCTAGAGTGCCGTGGCATCAGCCTAGCTCACGGCAACCTCAAACTCCTGGGCTCAAGCAATCCTCCTGCCTCAGCTCCTGAGTAGCTGGGTCTACAGGTGCATGCCTGGCTACTTTTTCTATTTTCTATACAGACATGGTCTCACTCTTGCTCAGGCTGGTCTCAAATTCCTGGCCTCAAGCAATCTTCCCACCTTGGCCTCCCAAAGTGCTAGGATTACAGGTGTGAGCCACTTTGCCTGGCCCCTCAACATTTTTAATTGCCTGGCCTCTCAACATTTTCAATAAGGATATTGTAGTATTTATAAAAGATAACAAAATAATTCCAGAAATATAGATGAGTGTATTAGCTCATTTTATATCTATTTGCATGAAATTTCACCAGTGCCACTGGAAACATTACTACATCATAAAATCAATGCTGCATAAATTTCATCTTTGTATTATCTCATTAACTCCTGACAGCCACATAGATTGTCTTTTCAGCAAATTTTATGAATTGATCAATTTATTGAACCTGAAGGCCATGAGCTATTAAGGAAAACTGACAAGCTCCTAGAAGACTGGGAGCATTCCTCTCAAACCCACAGAAAAATAGAGGGGTAACATTTCCTTCTGACACCGTACTAGGTGTGCTCTATCCTGCTGATGGCAAAATACAACCCCAGTGAGGCACAGGCACAAAGCCTCGGAGACAGTACTACAACGTGACAGCTGGGTGAGGTATTAATTAGCAATCAGCAAGACACCAAACTACTTTTCCCAAAGAGGTTTCTAACTAGTGACTTTTCTGCTTCTACTCTGTGAGAGTCCAGAGGTGACAGACTTCACAGGGCAGGAACAGAGCCAGGGCTTCAACTTTGAGTCATAATTGAGATCTGCTGCTGACCTGCCCTGGTGACTCATTGGAGAGATGTCTATTCCCTGCTCTGAGGTCTGCTAGCCTTAGAAATCAGGTCTGACTTCTCATTTATTTCAGAAACACTTGATACTGAATGGTCAGCATGTACATCCAGAATTAAGGAGCACCCACTGGCTCAAATTAAGAAAAGAAATACATGGGACAACCCATGGGGCAGACGGAGCATGTTGGTGCACACGAAACTTTCCTTCTATCCACCTGCCACGTGTATCTTCAGGCTTCTTCTGGAAGTTAGGCTCTCTATTCATTCTCGTGACTGTAGTAAAGGAACTGCCAGTCAAAGACCAGCAATTACCTTTGCTTACCTTTTGAATCTCTCTCAGATCTATCCATTTTTTTCCTACTGCATCCACCCGAGTTGATGCTACCACCTCTGTCACTTGAATGTTTGCCAGGTGTCCTAACAGGTGTCCCTATGTTGGTGTTACCCCTTTCATGAACTACACAGCCAGCCAATTTTTACAAAGAAAAGATTAATAATAATCTATCTGAATCAAAATCTCAGTAGGCTTTTCTTGTGTAAAAAACAAGCAGATTCTAAAGTTTATACGAAAATGCAAAGGACCTAGCCAAGGTCATTCTAAAAAAGAAGAACACTGCTGGACGTCTCATATTACCGGATTTCAAGCCTACTCAAAGCGACAGTAATTGAGATTCTTGGTCGCAAGGCCCTGGTGAAAGGACAGAGTCAGAGACAGACCTATAATTATATGGGCAATTGATTTTCAGCGAAGATGCCAAGACAGTTTAATTGGGAAGGGATAGTCTTTTCAACAAACAGAGCTGAAATAAATGGATACCCACGTAGAAAAGAAAAAAAAAAAACAAACACCCTCAATGCCTTTTTATATCATACACAAAAACTCAAAATTGATCATAGCCCTAAAAGCTAAAACTTACTTAAAAAGCATAAAGACTTATACAGGAAAATACAGACCTTGGCGTAGACAACTTCTTAGGACAAAAAAAGCATAAGCTATAAAACAAAAAATTGACAAATTCGTCTTCATCAAAATTACAAACTTCTATTCTTCAAAACACACTACTAAAAAAAAGAAAAGGCAAGCCCCAGGTGGGGAAAAAATATTCATAACTGAATAAATATCTGATAAAAGGTCTTGTATTCAGAATATATTTAAAAACTTAACTCTGTAAGACAAGCATTCTTATAAAAAAGGGACAAAAGATTTGATCAAACACCTCACTCCAGAAGACATACTAATGGTAAATAAGCATATTTTAAAACATCCAACATCTTTATTAAACCTGAAGGAGGTATCACTACATACCCACTGGTATGAGTAGGATTATAAAGACTGACAATATCAAATATTCAGGAGGGTACAGAACAACTAGAATACTTGCACATAGTGGAAATGCAAAATGGTATAACCACTTGGGGAAAGTTTGGTTAAACATGCAGTTATTACACAATTCAGTGGATTCTTTCTCAGGAATTTATTCAAGAGAAAGGAAAACATATGTCCACACAAAGGCTTACAGATGCTCTCAGCTTTATTCCTAACAGTCTAAAACTGGAAACAACTCAAAATTTCCATCAACAGATGAATGGATAAACAAAATTTGGTATTTCCATACAATGGAATACTACTCAGCAATAAAAGGAACAAATGAGTGATATGCCCAATACATGGCTAAATCTCAAAGATACTGTGTTGAAGGAAAGAAGCCAGGCATGAAAGACCCCATTTATATGAATTTCTGGAATAGGCAAAACAAATCTACAATAACAGGAAGAGGATTTGTTGTCTGGGGCAGTGGGCAGGGGGCACACAAGGGCACAAGAGAGTTTCTGGGGAGTGACAGCAATGCTCTATTTTCTTGATAGTGGTGGTTGTTGCAGGGGTACATGTGTATGTTAGAACTCATTGAGATGAATGCTTATAGGGTGAATTTTACTGTACATACAAATTCCTTGTCATTCCCTCTGCTAGAAAACCTTCATTCATGTCCAACTGTTTAGAGCAAAACAAAGTCCAAACTCTACCTGGGTCCAGAACGATCGAGTTTCTGTCCTCCTCTCTAGCCGTATCTCGCCCCCTCTCCCTTCCACACTCTGCTGTGCGACCACACTAGCATGCTTGCGGTACCGGGAATTGACCCTGCTCCTTATAGTCTTGCAGCGTTCACCGTGTTTCCCTGCCCTACGACACTCATCCCTAGTCCCTGCTGAGCTAATTCCTCCTGATCCTTTACATCTGAAGCTGAGCCTAACACTCCTGCAGGGAAGACTTCTCTAAACCCAAAGACTAGGTCAGGCCTCTTTGTTAAATATATTCTCAGCAAAAAATACAAATGTGGATTCAAATTAACCATAAACTTCACCTGACCACAAATATTTCTGCATCCAGATATGAGCCCATGACAGTATAAAACCACCACAATTAATTAGCAAGACCTTTCAAAACAGTTTAACTTTCTAATTTTTATTTGCTGTAGTGTTTTATAATATAAACTCTGGTGCAACAGGATATACATATAACTTATATTAATAAATAAACATGCATATTTCGAATAGTATGTGCTCAAAATCTTTTACTGATGGGTGTGGCAATGAAAATGGTTTGGAGACCACTGCTTTAAAGGAGAGAACACGAAGCACTGGATGGAAGACACGAAGAGGCACTACAACCTACTAATACAAGGAAACCACTCTGGCAGCCAACACTGGGGCTTCCCATGCCTAGATGCAATGCTATAAAGAGCTGGCTTTCATTCATGTTTCAGATGGAGTCCCTAATGGGTGCAAAAATGTACTAGGAAGTGTCAACATTTTTTTGTTCTCCAACAGTGTTTTCCAAAGTTTCCAGGAATAAGGATTCCTTCAAAAGTAAATTCAGAAAGTACAACCTTCTGAACCCTGAGAAGTCCTGTGTTAAACAACAACAACAAAAAAAAAACCTCACATGCTTTATCTAACCTAGCTTTTTTTTTTTTTTTTGGCCAAGTAACCCTTTTTATACCTCATACTCTCCAGTACCCCTGAAACTAGTATTCAATGGTGTATGTTTTTCCATGGGAAATACTGACCTATATTATCTTTCTCAATTCTACCTCTCCTTGGTTGAAATAGCCAGAGATAACTTCCAATTCTAAGTAATATTTATGGCTTAATAAGATTAGTGGGAGCTCCACTGGTCAGCTAAAAAGAGTAACCTGAAGCAAGGAAAGGGAAGACAACATAATTCAAATAGCTGCATCACTGTTATCCACGTGGAAAACCTTTAATAGCCACAGAGGACAATCAAAGTGTATGATTTTAAAGACATTTTAAAGACAGACTGACCTCAGTTTGACTTCCCACTCAACTTATTAGTTATGGGACTTAGAACAAATTGTTTAACCTCTGAGTCATGGTTTCCTTACTTGTAGAATGTCCACAATACCTGGCTCACAGGGGGACGGTTAGTGCTAATTTATGTAAAATGCATGATAGTCTCCTACATATACTAAGCATTTTATAGGTGGTAGTTTAATAAACTTAATGTATAACATTCAGCCAAACACCATGCTTTCGAATCAAATTATGAACCAAATAATCCAAGTGCAGACAAAGCATTCACTGAAATATGAAGCACAGACACCATAAAGTACCTGTCAAAAGTAATTCCCTTCCCGACAAACACCAAGGGCTGTTCACTTGCACTGGGGCTGCCTGTGTAGTGAATCTCCAAGAAGACAGGGGGCTCGTCGGATCCTTTAGCCACACTTAGGAATGAGCCCATGGCCTGTTCCTCAATCCAAGACTTGGGTCTATAGGGCAGAAAGGGGAAAAAAGTGAATATACTGTTAAAAAAAATAACTTAGAAAAAAGCTCACCAGTGTATGAAAAAGTATAATAAACAAGCTCTTAAAATATATACACGTTAAGACTTCAATTATTACATTCTATTATTTCCTTTCGGTATGTTCTTGGGCAAGTCACTTGCTTCTGAGCCTATTTCCTCATCTATAAAATAAGATCAATGATTCCTCCACCAAAAGATTACGTAACTATTAAGAGAATTTATATACGGTACCTAATACCAGAGATATAACTGGTATTGTGAAGTAATGGTGCATGGTAAGTAAATAATTACTACTTGTTTTTTTTCCTCCCTAAGTTACTCATATATTTCTAAGGTTTAATTTAGAGACGAAATTAGCAAGGTTCTGAGACTCTCAAGGGTGCCTTACATATATAGTTAAGGGGGCTATTGCTTTATTTTTTTATTTCTAAAAATGACAAAAAAAATCAAACAACCAACAAACAAAAAACTAACAAAGCTATATACATCAACTACTGGAATAAAATATCTTATTTCTTTGCTGTTTTAGAATTTCTGGAATACTATCTTTTCAATGTCAGAACATTACTCTCACAGTTTCTATCGCAGTTTGAAACATCTTTGATTGAAGCAAGAAAACTAATTTTCTTAGTTAATAAACACAGGATGAGTGGGGTAACGGAATGGAAACAGTCCTTAGTGCAAACTAGAAACTGATGCCATACTGCTATTCTTTCTAGGCTGGGGGCACAAAAGCGCTTTGTATTGATTCCTGGCCACAGTAACTAGGCCAAGAGGGAAATCCTATATTCCCACAGACCAGCAGCAACCATATCCACGTGCTTGCCTATCTATTTGTTAGAACTATTAAACTGGGATTGCGTCATGGAGGGATGGTCACCAAACTTTGAACAGAAAAGAATATAAAACTGGAAGATATGATAAAAAACAAAATCACTTCAAAAGAAACAAAGCTGTATAATGTGGGCACTTTTAATCACAAACTCAGTATTTGAAGTTTTATTAAAGTCCTGCCCTTCTGGAAGACCTGTCAACCTGTGTTTCTTTGATGTATGCACACCTACGCTGGAGAGTGTCTGGTGCAGCCATGTGTCAGTTTACTGAGTTGTGCTCTGCCTGGTCTCTGCTGAACTCTTCCCTTTGCTCAGCCACAAGCCTCGCGCTTCCCGAGGGGCCACTGCACACCTGCTGCCCACCTGAAATGCCCTGCCCCACTCTCTGGTCTGCCAACCTCTAAGCAACCTTCCAACTCTGCTCAGGCTCCCTAATTTTGGCAATTCTCCTCCTCCCTCTGCTCCTGCAGCACCTCCGCATACCCCCCCCCCCCGGTTCCTTCCTACATCATCCTCACTTCTTTGAGGACAAGGCCCACTATTGTGCATCTCTGTACGACTGCTGATGGGTACAAGGGTTCTTTCGAGGGCAATGAAAATGTTCTAAATGGATCATGGTCATGGTAGCACAACTCTGTGAATATAGTAAAAAATCACTGAATTGCTTTATATGGGTGAATTGTATAGAATGTGAATTATGTCTCAATAAAGTTGTTAACTGTCCCCCACCCCTCAACACACACACACACAGTGTACAGTGTAAAGTCATGGCACTCTCTCAAAGGCAAGAAAAGATTAATATAGACACAACCTCCAACTGAGCCCTATCCCAACTTGCATGTGGCATGTGGGCACGTTATCTCACCTCTCTGGTCTCGAGTTACTCCTCTGAACAGTGAGGGAGCTAGATTTTAGGATATCAAAGACTCCTTGTGCTGTAACATTCTTTGAGTCTATGACACAACTCTGAATTACCTGATATAGACCTCCGTTTTACTACTAGCACTTTTGAGATTCTTCTCAATAATTTCGGCAAATCTGGTTGGCGTCATCTCATTGGCTGGGGTCTCCATCAAGTGGCGTGCCAAGTTCTGCCCAGAAGCAAAGAGTACTCCTTTCTGCCAGGCCTCCTGGTCCCCGCTGGCAGAAGAAAACACAAAGCTACTGTCACGCAACCTCTCTTGCAGATAAGAGTGGCTCTTATCTTACCAAAAGAAAAGAGGAAGCCTACAAATAAAAAACAACTGACACATTCATTCTCTGTGATCTGACCCAGGTGGCAGACAGTATGGTGCAAACAGTCCCCACAGAGCAGAACCAGAGCGGGCCTGACCAAGCCCTTCCCTTCAGGAGCCTCAGCTGCATGAAAAAGGGGATGTACTAATGGGCCTTTGAAGCTCTAAATCTACTATATAAATTGAGGGAAGAGGAGTCCCCAGAAAGGCCCATTTTGTTCTCTCTCACTGCATCAGGAATGACAGAGCCCCAAGTGCCAACTGCAAGGTGAGCTGATGGCAACGATTCTGATGTGGAATTAGAGGCCCTTCTGCCTTCTTTTGCCTGGGCCAGAGTTTTGCATCCCAACCTACCTACAAACAAGGATCAGCTTTAGAAGAAAAAGGAGGTGGGTCCCTGTTTCAGGACCCTGGCTCTTTAACAGAGACAGTTGTGCAGGTGGGTAAATAGCAGCTGATGGCTCTGAGGGTCTACCATGCGCCACCCACTGGGCATGTTCTGTCTTGGGTCATCAGAAGAACCCTATGAAATCAGTATCACAACTCCACCAAACAAACGAAGAAAGTGAGGCCCAGAGACTTCAGTCACCTTACCGTGTTCAGCCAGGAGCAGGCAGTGGAGCCGGGACCGATGTCCGGGCTTTGTCGCCCCCTCACACTGCCGCCCCTCGGGCTGTGCCAAGGGTGACCACTGTGCTCTCTGCACCATCCACTGAAAAGTCTCATCCTGCCTATTCCTGATCACAGGGACTGCATCTCTCACAACCTAGAACAGGGCCTGAAGGTCACAGGTGCTCAGCGATCTGCTGAGAGAGGAGTCTCCTCCACTAGACCCTGAGGGCAAGGACCGGCAGCATCCAGTCTAACTCCACCAGTGCAGCGCCGGCATTCGGCACGACACCAGTAGCTGCCAGTGCAATGGAAATTATCTGGGTTGAAATTATCTGCAGAAACGTATCTGTCATGTTCCTCCCTCTCTGGAAGAGCCACCTGGTTGTGGCTTCCTAGTAACCAGCAAGCACAGAGGGGTCTAGGGAGTCAAGGAGGGAATGTGCACGTGACAAGAGCCAGAAGCAGCATTTGGGCTTGACAGTTATCCCATTATGAAAACAGCTGAGGTGACAGGGAAGGGCACAGAAAGGCCATGTCTCAGTGGCCGCCACTGAAAAGCAGGCACTTCATATCTAAAAGGCCAGGCTGTCAGCCAGGGGCACCTCCCTCCTCCTGGTTTCTTTCCGTCACCTTCCATAGAGCTTTGGCGACACAGCTGTCTTCTTCTTCTGCTTCAGGTCATCGTATTCATAGAGACCGAGCACTGCGCCTTCCGCAGCGGCCTGGGCGTCTCCACAGGGATCCACCTCCACGGACAACAGCTCCAGGTCTTGAGCCTGCCTGCACCCCGCTGTGAAAGGACAGAGCAACCAGAAAACTGGAGTCAGTCAAGGACAACTCAAATGGCAAAAGGCAGAGGCGTGGTGTAGTGTGCTGAGAAAACACCAGGACTAGGGTACAAATCCCAGCCCTGATGCCGGACTGTTTTGAGCCTCCATTTCCCCTTTTGTACAGTGAGGACATGAGTCACCTCCCGGTTGTGGTGAGGACAGACTGATGGAGAAAATGAACAGCTCCTTGCAGAGCAGGGCAAGCCCTCAGAAGGTGGCAGCTATTCCTAGTATTATTTCTGAAACACCATGATTTTCTGATGACGTTTCCCAATCACCAAGAGCTGCTCGGATTAAAAATGACAGGGAAATGATGATGCTGAAATTATATCCAAGCAACTGAGCAAAGTCCATTATTACCACAGCATTTGATGAAGATCAGGTCAGGAAAGACTCGCAAACAAAACTTATGAAATAACCACTTAACATGAACTTTGAAAGCTTAACAAGCATTTGTAATATACAAGGGCCGGAGATTAATCAAGCCAATTATCACTGTTTCAGAAATGTTTTCAAAGCATCTTTTAACCACAAGCCCTCCTCAGGAAAGGCTCTCCTGATGCTCAGCTCTGAAGTGAGTCAAGGGCGTCTGCCTCAGGACACAAGGAGACAGCCACACACCTTTGGCTAGCAATATATAAGCATGCCACACCTCGCTTCGTTATTCTCCGATTTGTAAAATATGATGACTCCATGTTATTTAAAGTTGGGCAACACCACAGCTGTGTTACAAAAAGGAAAAAAAAATCCATACACCACAGTTTCTAGTAAAATGCAACTCTAAGGTCACTACTACAGAGTGAAAAACTGGAAGTAAAACCTCCAAACACAAGATACAGAAATATGAAAAGTAAAATTCCATAGGCTAACCTTCTGCATCTATTGTAAGGCCAAGCACATTCAGTAAGGGAAACTGAAATTTCGTTTAGATGAGGGATTTCTGTATGAATGTGATACAAATACTGATGGGAAAGGACAAAAAGGGGCTGAGAAATAATCGTAAAGAGTGATCCTTATCAGGAGTTCGAAACCAGCCTAAGCAGGAGCGAGACCCTGTCTCTACTAAAAAAATAGAAAGAAATTAGCTGGACGACTAAAAATATATAGAAAAAAATTATCCCGGCATGGTGGCACATGCCTGTAGTCCCAGCTACTCGGGAGGCTGAGGCAGGAGGATCACTTGAGTCCGGGAGTTTGAGGTTGCTCTAAGCTGGGCTGATGCCACGGCAGTCTAGCCCGGGCAACAGAGTGAGACTCTGTCTCAAAAAAAAAAAAAAAAAAAAAAAAGAATGATTCTTAACATTCTTTATCAATATTAAACTTAAAAAGTAAAATAACCTGCGATAGCAGCTCTGATGTTTTCTTTGCCTTCATGCCAGTTTTCCTGGTCGTCAATTCCAGCTCCCTTTTTGCCGAGGCCGACTAGCACCACGCTGGGGAAGTCCTGTTCCACAAATACACAAATCAACCACTTTATTTCTTACAAGCTTTCATTTCCAGCAGGCAATGGTACAAGTGGGGAGACTCACTGAGCTCCCACACCATTACTTTAACCGCAGCACAGGGCTAAACTCACCGTAAGAAATTTGGTTGTGGGTTTTTTCCTTTAAGTCTTTGTGTCTTGGTAATATTGTATAACTTGTATGTTTGAAAGGTAGAGTGAGGATAACCCTGCAAATAATTCTATGTAGACAGTGCCATATAGCTGGACCAAGCGAGCCTTCAGATTGTGGAATATAAGATATGCTGTTCTTTTTGACAGTGATTCACCTCTTTACAATCTTAAATAATTCTTCCACTAGTACTGGAACAAAACTATACAATCCAATACAAAATTTTTAGTATGACTAGGCAGCCACAGTACCTGGCACATAGTAGGTGCTCACCAGTGATTTACCAAATTGACATTATCTTCATGTCATACCTGATGCAGACCATAAAAGGTCCGGGTCTTGCCTGCCTTCGGAGGTGGTCCAGATCTGAAAGAAGAGGAAATAGTGGTTTTCGAAATCAGTTTGCTCTGCTTACTTGGGAAGTGCCATATACATGCTTTTAGCATTGTCCTAATACTCTGCTAACTGCTTCTGTGGATTTCCTTTATTTATGTTCTAATCCAAATACAGAATGCTCTCAGGCCAGATTTCTTAGATGCAGCACTTCTAATTCTAGCTCAAAAACGATTTGGATGTAACATAACACAAGTTTATTTCAAAACAATGGAAAGCAGCGCTGTGGCCGCATGGGTGTCTGAGCACTGTCATATGGCTAAACTGAATGACTCCTAAACCTTTTCAATAAAAGACACAAGACACCAAAAACACTGGGGTAACCTAAGTGGCTGACCTGATGGCAGTGTGTTTGGCTTAGAGGTTGTCTGTGGAGGCTTTTCTACAGACAGGATCCTGGAAAATTTCCAAACAAAACAGTTACACAACTATAGCCAGAGGCCTGGAGCAGATGCTCTGGGCTGCAGTCATTGGTCAGAAAGGTCAGGTGTTCTTTACTCTAACAGGTTAGCTTTGGGATTAATGAATTAATCAAGACACTTGAGAAGGCTCTGTCTACTGATGGAGAACTGGTAATCGAAAGGGGATGCAAATTCTGTTACCCAATCCGAATATTATTAATACATAGTTGTAATGGCTTAGGTAGACAATTTTATTTCTGCCAAATGTGGTCTGCAGCTCCAGTGTTTCCCTGCTTGTTGGGATCTCAGGCCCCACTGATTTACTGAATCCAATCCCAATCCGCAGTCTCAACTATATCCCCAGGTCATTCACTTTAAAATTTGAGAAGCCCTTGAAACTCCAAGGATTCAGTAAAAGAGCAGAACCCTCAGGCCGTTTTTATCTATTCCGCCGACTCTGCTGTCTGCCCCAGTGAAAGGTGAGTTAAAGGAGGCAGAGAGGCTGGTGGGAAGGTGAGCAGGGAGAATGAGGGTGGGAAAAGTGAATTTGAACCAGGAGGGTGGGCTGAGGAAATCTGGTACTTTCCAGATTCTTTTGGGTCAGTCAGTCCTTCACAACAGATTTGTGATTGAACTGGAAATCATCTGACTTCCCAGAATCGCAGACCCACCCATACTGCAACACAAAGTACCAAAGCACATTCCAGACACATACTTTCATTTCCGCTGGGAAGTTTCCGGCCAGTATGCTTCCAGGCATTTTCTCTACTGAACAATAAAGCATAGAAAAATACGCTCTTTCGAGTTGGGGGCACTTTAAAAATTAGAACTCTCAGGTAACACTTACATGTTCAAAGCTTCTCTCAGCTTCCCAGCTATCAATTTATCAAAATTCTCTCCTGCGCTTGTAAACTGTGGCACATCATCTTCTTTTTCCTTGGAATAGATTCCTAACACAAGGCCCTGAAATAAGCAAAAAAAGATGAATATAATTAGAGTAGATTCCTTAAAGGTGCTCAGGAGTTCCCAAATTCCAGAAGGAGCAAATAATTCCACCAAAAACCATGTCCTCCCTCAGGACAGAAGAACAAAGCCAAAGAAGCAGCAGGTGCTGGGCAGGCGTCATGTGCATCTGTCTGAGTGTTTCAGATTCCTGCCAAAGGAGGACTGCCATCACTACCTGTCTTAGCTCTTGTCCTGGGTTTTCAAGGCCACTCCCAGGAAAGGGTTCCACTTTCAAATACAGCAAAAAAAGTGTTTTGTTTAAGAAAACAAATCCATTTATCACCAATTTAGAGCCCGAAGAGATTCAGAACGTGCCTCCCCAAAATACATTGCTTTGGCATATTGATTATTTTGAGCAGAAGGAACTTGAGAAATAGCAGATGCAGAAGGGCTCTCTGACCTCCCCTTCCTACCTAAAAGCAGGTCATAAAAATTCCCATGAGAAAGGTGTTCTCCCAGGAAAAGGAGAACATTCTTATCACCAGAAACTGGAAGTTGACCCCAAAATGGACCTGTACAAACTTACTGAAATAACCCTTATTTTCCATTAGTTTCCCCCATATATTTTAATATTTCCTAGTCACTGTTCCACAATGTACTGCTCCTAGCCCAAGTCCCTTGTCTTGCCACATCCCCATAATTTATGTTCTTTGTTTAAAAAGGTATGTAAGCTTTTGGGCCTGACAGCTTCTTCAGATCTTCACTTGCTTTATGCAGACTCCTATACAAATATTAAATAAAATCTGTATGCTTTTCTCCTGTTAATATGTGCTATGTCAGTTTAAATTTCAGGCCCAGCCACAGAACCTAGCAGGGTAGAAGGAAGCTTTTCCTCCCCTACAACCCTCAAATGCAAATCTCAGATATTCTGGGATGCCCTCCCAGTCAAGCCAATGGCTGCACCGACCATTACTAGTAAGGGCTCTGGCCAACTCACAGGCTGAAGGAGAGAGAAAAACCAACTTCCGTGGCAGGGGCAGAGCACAGCATTCTGCCAAGCACTTAGCGGTTCACTTCTTCCTCATCTCCTTCCCAAGCCCCAAGCCCCAAATACCTGAAATAAGGAAGCAAACCTAGTACTGCTTAGTATTTGCTTTTGCCTGGCTATTTATGATTTTGAAAATATTTTGTTTGTCTTAAAGCAACTCTGTGAAGTGGAAAGAACACATGCTCTCTCACTTGACAGACAAGGAAACTGAAAACTGGTCCGACAAATGAGCCCCTCTGTGGAAGGAATGAGCGAGAATCCAGATGCCTTCCCTCCTTTCCATAAAACCACGTAGGCACTTAGACCAAATAATGCCCTTTCTGTCTTTTCCATCAAAGAAAACAGGCTTTCTTGGCATTGGTGACTTTGCCAGGTTCTGACTTTCCTGAGACTATTCATTCCCAGGGATTCCATGAAGCCAAGTGGAGAACTGGAGACAGGACACAGCTGTCATCTAGATAGAACGCGGCACCGGACAGGCCTGTAGTCCCTCTGCCATTTGTCACACCGGCAGGAGACCTGAGCTCAAATCCAATCTCCAACGCTCCTCACCAGGGACACTCATTTCTTTCTGGTCCTGGGGGATGACTCCCAAGCTTGTGCTTGGTCCCTTGAGCCACTTCCCTTTCCAGATCCTGAGCATCTGAACAGTGTCCTTCTCCAAAATTTTCTGGAGCTCAAAAAGGTGCAGAAGGGCTGGGCGAGGTGGCTCATGCCTGTAACCCTAGCACTCCGGCAGGCAGAGGCGGGTGGATTGTTTGAGCTCAGGAGTTTGAAACCAGCCTGAGCAAGAGGGAGACCCTGTCTCTACTAAAAACAGAAAGAAATTAATCGGACAACTAAAAATATACAAAAAAAAAAAATTAGCCGGGCATGGTGGCGCATGCCTGTAGTCCCAGCTACTCGGGAGGCTGAGGCAAGAGGATGGCTTGAGCCCAGGAGTTTGAGGTTGTTGTGAGCTAGGCTGACGCCATGGCACTCACTCTAGCCCGGGCAAGAGTGAGACTGTGTCTCAAAAAAAAAAAAAAAAGGTGCAGAAGGCTTTTCTTCTGGAAGACACTCTTCTTTTAATTTCACGAAAAGATTAGCATCTCTGCAAAGCCCTTTTCCCTAGAGAGACATTCCTTTTCTCCAGAAACCCTTACAGGCAACTTACTCCCTCACCTTCGTTCCACTTCAGAGGGCTTAGGGTCTTGGCGTGGAGCCCTGTGACTGGCTGACTCTGGGACCTTAGAGGACACTTCACGTTACTAAACTTGAGCTTCCTCCAAGCTAAGACGGGAACTAAATTGCCACCGTCCTCTCGTGGGTTACTGCGAGGACTAAACAAAACGATGACTGAGGTAAGCAGTAGCCGGCCAGAGAGGGAGTTCAGTAAACAGCAGCAGAGCTATTCCTCTCGCGCCCAAGGAGTTCAGCACCTAGCGCTCTTCTAAGCAAGCGAAGGAAGAGTTCCCAGCGCCCCTCCTAAAACAGCCGGCTGTGGCATCCTCGGGGCCATCGGCGGCTCCCGCCAAGGACCCCGGCCAAGGCCGATCCCCGCAAGGGGAGAACTTTAATTTTTAACCGATTTTTGCAACTTGGTGCAGAAGCCCTAGGCACCCCGGCTTCGACCCGCCGTGCAACCCCCGTCGCCCGCGGGCAGGGCTCTCACCGCGGCCCGGGAGCCAGCCGCCGCCTCTCACCTTCGTCATGTCTGCAGCGGCGAGAGCCGAGCCCCAGAAACGCTTCACCCCCAGACGCTGGACCGCAACTCGCCCCGCAGCCGGGAGAGGCCGCAAGAACATCTTCTCGGCTCGGCCCCTTGCACCGCCCTCCAGAGAGCACGTGGCGTACGAAGGGCGGCCGCGCGCCTGGGGGCGGTGGGAACCAGGGGGCGTGGCGCGCGGACACACGCCGGCTGACTGGGCGGTGTTGGCATGGACGCGCGATTGTGGCGGGAGCTCCGAAGGAGCGCCGGCGTGCGTGTGCGCGTGCGCGTGCAGGCCAACGCGAAGAGGCGGGGCTCCCGGGAGAGGCTGGACCGTTTCGGACAAACCCGATTTAGAAGGGCGACGACGTGATCGTGACGTCACACAAGGGTGGGGCTGCAGGCGGGGCGAGCTCTGAAAAGTGGGCGTGGTGCGGGGTGCTGGGGAACCCCGGGAAATAGGAACCGAGCGCCAGAGCTTGTTGTCACGGTTGCTGAAGGCACAACTGGATGGTGAAGACACTCCAACTGAGTTATTTTTATTCCTGTCCTTACTTCTGAACTTTAATCTGGTCCAAGGACGCAACACTATAAAGCAATCGGCCCAAATACGGGTTTGAAAATCGGAGCTTTGCGAAGTGCTCAACGTTTTAATATATTTTTTATTTTTTGAAGAGGGTTTTACATTTTTCATTGTAAAAAAGTACACGGCTGAATGCAATTCAGAGAACATGGGTAAGCACAAGGAAGGCTACAAAAACCGTTGTTAATAATTACACCACTGACCATAATTTTAGCTGGCTCTTTGATTTTAGCTGGGAAGCAGGGGTGGGACAGGGCCGCACCAGCCACAGTGAGCAAAGTCTCCACCTTGGTCCCAGTTGCAGGAGGGAAAAGAATGTCTATTTCACTCTCCAGGGGCTGCACACAGGCCGAAGGGAGATTTGCTCATCCTTTTTTTTTTTAATCTTATGAATTTGTTTATATGAAATCTGTCTCTGTAGAGACAGAAAGTTGATTGCCAGTGGCTGGAGATAGGGAGTAGCTGCAAATTGGCAAGAAATTTCTTTTGTAGGTGACAGAAACCTAAAATTAGATTGCAGTGATGATTTATAAAATCTTTGAATTGTACACTTTATATAAGAACAAGCAAGGATGATCTGGAATCCAAGGAGTTCTTTACCGACTATGTTGGCAAAACAATTCTCTCGCTCAATACTAAAGGAGTGAAATTTTATTTCTGTATTAATAGAATTGTCTGCTACCTTTATCATTTTTTAAAATTTATTACTATTTTTTAGAGATGGGTTTTCCCATTGTCACCCAGGCTAGAGTGTGGTGGCGCAATCATAGCTCTCTATAGCCTCAAACTTTGGGGCTCAAGAGATCTTCTGGCCTCAGTCTCCTGAGTAGCAGGGATTACAGGCGGGCGTCACCACCTCTGCCTAATTTTTTTTTTTTTTTTTTTTTTTTTGAGACAGAGTCTCACTCTGTTGCCTGGAGCGAGTGCCGTGGCGTCAGCCTAGCTCACAGCAACCTCAAACTCCTGGACTCAAGCAATCCTACTGTCTCAGCCTCCCAAGTAGCTGGGAC
>CAUYSK010023868.1:0-47459 GCA_963575035.1 Avahi laniger | reverse complement strand
CTCTGTTATTTTATAGCTCTACTGCTACATAATCATACATTTTAATAGCCTAGTTTTCATTATTGCTGCTATGAACAGTCAAAACTAGGTTTTAGAAGGTATCCAAATCTATATTTGCTTCTTTTTTTTTTTTTTTTTTTTGAGACATACTCTCACTCTGTTGCCCTGGCTAGAGTGAGTGCCATGGCATTAGCCTAGCTCACAGCAACCTCAAACTCCTGGGCTCAAGTGATCCTACTGCCTCAGCCTCCGGAGTAGCTGGGACTACAGGCATGCGCCACCATGCCTGGCTAATTTTTCTATATATATATATATTTTTAGTTGTCCAGATCATTTTTTTCTATTTTTTTAGTAGAGACGGGGGTCTCACTCTTGTTCAGGCTGGTCTCGAACTCCTGACCTTGAGCGATCCACCCGCCTCGGCCTCCCAGAGTGCTAGGATTACAGGCGTGAGCCACCGTGCCTGGCCTAATAAACATTTTAATGTTATGACTGGTGTGTGGTGGAACCCATTCGATCAGTTCTGGTATAGTTTAGGAATAAAAAAATGAATCATTTTGTATAGGATAGCTTGGCCAGTAGTGGAAAAGGACTTTTCTGGGAACAAGATAGATCTTCAAAGTAACATAGACTCTTAGGGATGAATGTGACTGCAAAGGTCATCTAATCCAATTGCCAATAACAATAATAATAGTTGCAGCTATCATTTTTTTGAGCACTTGCTGTTTATCAGGCACAGTGTTATCATTCTACATGCATTATTAACCACTGGGTCTTACTGATTTTTCTCTTCTTAATATTTCCCAGTCATCTAGTTTTCAACATCTTCTCTACTACATTTTTCAGTAACCAGATTACTGCAATATGCTGTTTCCCTGCCCTTGGGCTAGAGTGCTGCCATCCTCATACTCTTTACCCTTCTCCAGCTTATTCTCTGTATACCCAAAATGATCTTGTAAAAAGATAATTCTGATTTTGTCCGCCCCATGTTTAAAACTCTTTAGTTCCTTACCATTGTTTTAGAATAAGGTCCTATCCTGTAATCCCAGCTGAGGTGGGATTTGGGAGGCTGAGGTGGGAGGATTGCTTGAGGCCAGGAGTTCAAGATCAGCTTGGGCAACATAGTGAGATGCTGTCTCTACAAAAAATTTTTAAAAATTAGCCAGTCGTGATGACACGCACATAATAGTCCTAGCTACTTGGGAAGCTGAGGCAGGAGGATTGCTTGCATCCAGGAGTTTAAGGCTGGAGTGAGCTATAATCACATCATTACACTGCAGCCTGGGCAAGAGAATGAGACTCTTCTCTCTAAGAGGAATTAAAATTAAAATTAAAAATTAATTGAAAAAAGAAAACAATTCTAGTATCTTAGCTTTGTTCAACTGTTGACCCTTTAAACTTTACTTCTAGCCTCTTGCCTCTGGGCTGCTTCTATACCAAACCACAGCCCTTCTGGGAATGTAGTGCTTTCTGTTAGCTCCTTTACACAAGCAGTTTGCTTTGTCTTAGTAGACTTCTGTTCTTAGGATTTTAAATCTCCCAAAAAGCCTCCTCTGACCAGCTGAAACTTAGGTAGGACCTGGGTTAGGTACTCTGCTTATGTCCTTCAATAGCATGATTGCATTTGCACATGTTAACTCTTAACATACAGCATTATGATTGCCTATTTTAACTTTTCTCTTCCTTACAATAGACTTTAATCTCCTTGAAGACAAGGACTGTGTCTTGTTTAGGATCCCCAGAACTAATTTAGCACAATGCCTATGCTTATAAGTATTTATTGAACAAATGAAATTATCCTAATCCGTACAACCTTGCAAGATATTTTACAGTATAGGAAACTGGCCTCAGTGGGGTTAAGTAACTAACATAGGTCACTCAGCTAAAATGTGGTGAGGAGGGATTAGACTCTTAAGTCTGTCTAGCTGCAAAGATTGAGCTTGTTTTCCTGCCACTGCACATGGCTGCTGTTTCTCATCTTGCCTTTACATATCCCTGTCAAATATTCAGATAGCCTTTGCTTAACAATCCTATCCATAGCTTCTGAGATAGGTAGTAGCAGTTTTGGACAGCTCTGAGAGCTGAAGTAGGTCCTTCCAGAATAGTTTTCCATCCCTTGGTCTTAATTTATGCTTTGGAGAACATAACTTATTTTTAGAAAACAAATAATACAGAATTTATAATCTATTTAAGGTCTCATTTATTGTTTTTTTCATTTATTAACCATTTACTGAGCAACAGTGCTATGTTCCTTTATTCTGATGACATCATCACTCAAAATGTTTTGGGGCTTTTTTGGGGGATGATTTTCATAACTTCTGTCAGATTCTTTTGAAATATGTCAACACTTTCTTTGGGTTTTTTAATCTTGAAGGTGAGTTTGATTTGGGAAATAGCTAATATTTGTTTAAGACCAAGTCAGGTGAAGGATAGGGGTCAGAACTTGTTTTCTGGCAACTATTTGATTTAATTATTAGGGTTTTTTGTTTTTTTTCTTTAATTTGAACCAACATCTAAAATGGAATTTTGGCTTGACATTAAAACAGTCTGGCTTTTGCTTCTTAGAGAATCCGAAATTCTTACTGCAGTGGACTGGCATTCCTACATAGCCCTCTTCAGTTGGAGCTAAGTAGTGGTTGCCCCTTTAGATGGGACATACACTCACTAGTTCTCAATCCCTGCTGTTCCCCGTTATTTCACTGACACTGTGGCTAAGGTTGAGTTTGATTTCTGTCTTTGTACTGAGTACTGGAAATATATGTGGATATAAATAAGATACTGTTGCTGCCTACAAGAAGCCCTTCTCTGATATAGTGACATGTTAAAAAAGTAGTTTATAGGCTGGGTGCGGTGGCTCATGCCTGTAATCCTAGCACTCTGGGAGGCCGAGGTGGGTGGATCGCTCAAGGTCAGGAGTTCGAGACCAGCCCGAGCAAGAGCGAGACCCCCGTCTCTACTAAAAAAATAGAAAGAAATGATCTGGACAACTAAAAATATATATATATGTAGAAAAAATTAGCCAGGCATGGTGGCGCATGCCTATAGTCCCAGCTACTCGGGAGGCTGAGGCAGAAGGATTGCTTGAGCCCAGAAGTTTGAGGTTGCTGTGAGCTAGGCTGATGCCATGGCACTCACTCTAGCCTGGGCAACAAAGCGAGACTCTGTCTCAAAAAAAAAAAAAAAGTGGCATTCTTTTTAAGTCATTATACTAGCAGTTCGACTGTGTTTCCTCATCCTGGAAACTAGATGTCTAGGGGTGTCTAAAGGCACCATCTGAAACCATCCAGAGCTCCCCACCTAGGATGGTGCAGCAGCCTTAGTCTGCAATAGGGTAGGCAGGGAGGGGGTGAACCACAAAAGTTGGGGGGAAGAAATTAGGTGAAAGTTGGACAGCAGGGTGAGAAGAGAGAGAAAAAGAAGTGGGGAGAGGACAGAATGGAAAGTGGGAAGGTTGGTGGGAGAGGGGGTTGGGGAAGGGAAGAGGAGAGGGAGAGGGAGAAGGAGAGGAAGAGCCAGAGGGAGATAGAGAGGTATGTGCACGGCTAGCCACTAATGGAAAGTCCAGAAGAGAACATGGTCATCTAACTTACACCTAACCACAGACTACTGCACTGCAGGTCGTGGGTGGCACACCCTGGTCAAGGTGTGATGTTTAGGAACCATGACATCTTCACTTCGAATCTGAATCATAATAGACAGATGACTTTCTGTCCGGTTGAAGCAGGAAATGCCGTGTGATTTTTACCTTTTGGATCTGGCAGCAATCTACTTTCTGCCCACCTTGTGTGAGGCAGCTCTTGGTGCACCAAACGACAACAGTTCAGTGTCCAGAGTTGCGGAGACTTCTCCAGTGCCTTTGAAAGGAGGAGTTGGCAGCGTTCCTGGGGTGGAGGCCAAAAGCATGCAGCACTGAGGCTCCAGACACCATCAGGAGGACAGAAATGGTGAGTGCCTTGGTCGCTGGGGAACTTTGCCTACTTCTAAATGGGGCACGTGAGTAACTTTTCGTTGGACATGTTCTAGCCAGGTGTCCCAGGTACCCGCAGCATTCTAGGTAATGCAAATCCCTATACTACGACCCTGGGGCTGGGGCACATGGAGGCACCAAGATCCTTCCACTTGGAACTCAATTTGCAAAGAAAAGGGCTCTTGCTGGTTTCAATTTCCTTGGACTTGACAGTTGGATTTAGCTTTTCCCACAGGAACTGGAGTGTGCCTATTGTGGGGTACCCCAGGTATAGAGTTGCCTTGGATCTGCCAGTTATGTCCAGCCTGGAGGAGTGGCTGTTGGTGTCACCCCACCTGGCCTCCCCAGAAGAAACCCCCAAAGGGTCCTGAGCACAGAGAAACGTATTCCACATCCTCCCATTCCTGTATTGGTCTGGACTGGGTGCAGGTGGTGCCGGTGGGTGTGGTGGGAGAAGGAAGAGGAGTGCTAGCTAAGGAGGAGAGACAGAAAGTGTGGAGAGTCGAGGGGAGCTGGGTGAAATGGGTGAGGAGGAAGACAGCAAGGAAGACGGGGAGCAGGAGAGAGGGGGGGGATCAGGAATAGAATGGGAGGAGGAGGAAGAGGTGAGAGAAAAAAGGGGGAGGGGGAGGAGGAAGAGGAGCTGCAGAAATCCCAGGATATTCCAAATTCTGTACCGAAGGTCATCAGCACATGGACAAAGAGGGCAATTGCAAAGAAAAAGAAAGGAACACCCTTTGAAAGGAGGCAGAAATTTTACATCAGGCCAGGAAACTCGAGGAACTCAGGAAGGGCAAGTGGATTTGGTGGAGGCCCAAAAAGCTCTTCCCTGTCCCTAATCCCAAAAGTGAATTAATCTCATTCTCTGAGATACAGACCTACAGAGACAGGCAGAGAGAACGGGAGTCAAGGGCGACTCCTCCCGTTACAGGTTAGTGGTGTTTGGGTCCTGTCTGACAGGAAGAGATACTGGGAAGGAAAATCTCCAAACGACGGGGCCTGAGAAAGGACGTGCCTGACTTCAGCGAGTCAGGACCCCCTTCCCCGGTGGTTCCATGGTGTAATGGTGAGCACTCTGGACTCTGAATCCAGTAATCCGAGTTCAAGTCTCGGTGGAACCTTTCCGTTTGGAGCGCACATTTTACTCTGGGGCCAGAAGCGATTCTGGAAAGCAAACTTGCGTCTCAAACACAGAGTGAAAGAGTGAGTGGAATGTGGTTTCTGCTTCCTCGTCCCCTCCACGTCCTGGTTCGGGGAGACGAAGCTTTGGGTCCCGGAAGGAAGCTCCGCAGGCCACGGGCTGCCGCAGGTCCCCCCGTCCCTCCTGCGTCTCGAAAGGCGTACCCCGCGCTCTCCTGCCCTGTCCTCGGGAGTCGGGGTCCCAGAAACCCGATTCTTAGGGTGGCGAGTCCACACGGGAATTGACGCCACATCGAGTCGGGGAAACTGAGCCTGGGCGTCCGCGTCCTGGCAAGCCCGCCTGGCCCCGTGCAATCCGAGGCCCCGGCCCCGCCTCCAAGGGGCCCAGCGACCCAGCAGGTCCCCACCCTCTGCTCAGTGGGACCCTCGGGCCTGGGAGTCGGGGGAGCAGAGTCTCCTGCACTCACAGGGCTGCCGCCCGGAATCCGAGACCCCGAGGTTTCTTTCCCTCGCCCAACTGGGTCGGTGCCGTGTCTCTCCGGACAGGTGGTCCGTATGGGAAACGGTGCTCCGGAGTCCCTAATCCCGCCCTCCGTTTGGGGCTGGGCGGCTTCGCGTCCAGACGGCGGGTCCCGCCCTTACCTGCGCGGGCCGCATCTTTGCAGCGGATCCTCCCCCGCCAGCGGTCCCAGGCCTGCGCGGCTCCGGGGATGGCGACCAGACGCTGCTCTTGCCCCACACCGTGACCCCCCGTCTCCGGGAACCGCCTCTGTCAGTCCTCGCGCAGCCAGTATTTGGAATCCGGCCGGGCCCCCAGCGTCCGTGGGGACCGGGGCCTTCTCCTCCGTGGCCGGCTCCTCCGGGCGAAGGTGAGGGGAGCTGAGCGGTCCGAGGTGAGGGCACCGCGGGGCTCCCTCTCCCTGCCCGGACCCCGCTCCCAGGAGAAGACGCCTTAGGACGCGACCACATGGAGACGCTTCGGTTCTCCCCTCATCAACGAAAATGTTGGTGAAGGTCTCTGAAGGACCTTCACAAAATGGTCGCCGCCAAATCCCTCTCGTTGTGAAACAGCGGATACAAAGACTAAAACGTAAGTGTGTTTTGAGGGCTGACTCTGGAGGGTCTGAAAAGAAGGGGGTGAGGGACCCTGGAAGATAGTGAGGAAGGGAGAGAGGGGAAGGAGCAGAGAGGAGGGGGAGAGGAGGAGGGAGGGAGGAGAAAGGGTGAGGACGGCCAGGAGCCAGGGGGTCACACTGACAGCTCAGCTGCGGCCTCCTGGGACCTGGCTCCTCACTGTGGGACACTGTTGAGTCCCTTCTTTATGTCCTGGGGACTGGACTGTACCGGAAGGCCCAAGGCCCAGACCTGCTTGTGTGGCATTTGTCCTTACAAAGTTTCTCTTCACTGTTGGAGGGGGGGATGGCCTGGGGGTAAATAGGTTCGCTTGACTAGGAGCCAAGTCAGGACCTCCTTGAATCCCTTGGGGTTAACTAGCAACTAGCCTCCTTCCCCCATCTCTCCCCTTGCAGGACGACTGCAAGGCCAGGGCACCTAAGGCCACAAGCATCCCCAGAGACTAGTCTGGGATGGAGATGCCCTGGCTGAGAACTGTGCACTTCTAGGGCAGGGAGTCTGTGGTCTGGCCAGGAGACTGAGTAAGGGGATAGTCAGGTTAACCAGGAGGCTTCTGCACAGCAATGCACACACTCCTCTTTAACCCCCCACTTCCCAAATCGGGTCTCCTACCTCCTCTCCCCAAGGACCCTTTCCCGGAACTGTTCCTTCCCTGGAACTGCACACACACATTTCAGTCCCCTTATCTGGCCAACCATCTTCAGCGGCCAATGGCCAGGGTAGCCTCACTCCCTATCAAGACCTGAGCCCAGGGCTTCACTCTGCCTCAAGGAGAAGATGCCCCCTTTCTTTCTTTTCCTACCCAAACTGCCCTAGTTTAGGCCCCATCTCTGCCTGGTGACCAGGACAGTCCCCTCACCAGCTCCCCCCCCCCCATGTTGGGAAGGGCAGATTCTCATTAGCTCCCAGGCCCTCTGAGCCCTTAACAGGTGTATGTGGCTCCAGCCCATAGAAGTGTCTCCACAGTGGACATCTCTCAAAACTCTTTTCCCCTCACCCTAAGTCTGTCCTACCCTGCATATTCCCATCACAGAACTGACATGATTTTCTTCTTGTCCTCATTTTGCCTACGTTTTGCCCCAGTATTTGCTTGCCTAATTTTGCCCCAGCACTTGCTTCTTTCTCTCTTTGGACCATGTCTTCCTGGTACTGTTCATGAAGATGCCACACCCTCCTCTGCTCAAGGAGAGGGGATCTGACCTGAGTTGAGCCCATCAGATCCAATACTTAACCTGGAATAGGAAAACAGAGTGGGAGGAGTAACCAAAGATTAAATAAATCTCTAAAGTTTATCCACTAGAGAGAGTGTCCCTGAAGATACTGGTCTTTTGTTCCTGCTACGTATATCCAATGTGCTGAACTCTGAATAAAATTTACATAGTCATAATAATATAGTAATCGAACCTGTGAAACTATGATACATATATATTGGAGGGCAGGGTAGTGAGAGGCATGTTTGAGTGTGGTGGTAACGATGAGCCAGTATTTGAAAGAGAGAGAATGCCTAAACTTGAAAATCAAAAAGTAATAATTATTTAGAGATAGGGAGATAAATAAACAGTTGGTTATGATGAAGTTTGTGGGAGTACATTAGGGGACTGTCGGTGGCGATGGCATTGATAAGACGTAATGTGTATTGAACAATTACCATGTGATAGCCACTGGGCTCCATGCCTTACCTATACATCTCATTTAAACATTGGACAACCTAAGTACTCCTGTTTAGCCTGTTTTACATGTAGAAATGGAGGCACAGAAGATTAAAATAATTTGTTTAACTTCGAACAGTGACAGATTAGGTTTCTTACCAAGAGCCTATGATTCGGGTTCTGTTTTTCTCCATTTTAGGGATTTCCACTATTCCAAATATGAAGCTGAAAAAAAAAAAAACCAACCTCAAGAAAGTGCTGTTCCATGTCATTCTTGATATTGGTAACATGTGTCTTCTTTTATCCATAATCAGCATGGTTAGGGGCTTATAAATTTTACTGACCTCAGAAAATAAGCTTTTTAATGTATTATAGAAATTAGAGGAAGAGTTGGAATTGGGAAGATGTGAAAAGGAGGGTTAGAAGGTCAGAAGAGTCACCAAGAAGGTAATTATGAAAGCAAATGTGGCCAGTTGCTGAAGTGTGACCACAAAAAGCTGATGAAATTACATGGGAAGCTGCTGCTTTTGTGGGTCTGAAGCCAAACATTTGGTGATGGGCCTAGTGCCCCTGTGGGTTGACCATGTGGGCAGTCAGGAAGAAGAGCGAGACACAGAATGGAGGGGGGCAAGGGACAGCTGGAACTCACCAACATCTCTTCTCTGTCCACCACCACATCTAAGCACAGCAATCCTAAGAGAGTACTGTATTCGAGATCACACAAATTTCTCTTTTGTCTAATTTCTCTTTGGGCTAATGCTAACTCAGAATGGTACAGTGAAGGAGATTCTGGGGGACTTAGTTTTAACGAAGGCAACTTGACACAGCACAAAACACAGTATCAACGAAATAGATTTAAAGACAAGAAATATTACCAGAACTAAAGAGGGATATTTCATAATAATAAAGGGGTCAAGCCTTCAACAAAACATAAAATTTCTAAATGTGTATGCACCTGATACAAGAGCTTCAAAATATATAAAGAAAAAATGGACAGAACCAAAGGAAATCCACAATCATAATTAGACTTTTTAAACGCTCATCCTTCTGTACTCTCTCTTGCTCTCCTTTCTCCCTCAGCTGCTGTCCACAGGCACTCACCCACCTCTCTTTTCAGACCCTCCAAAGTGCGCCCCCCCAAAAGCAGTTGTATTTTTCAGGCTTTTGTAACACCGCAAAGTTCGAAAATTGAAAAATTAAAGAAAAAACGCTCCTGAACACCTAGCGGAGCACATTTTAACTAGGTAGGAAGATCTTTCAAATCCTCATCTAAATTTTTTTATGAATAGAAGAGAACAGAAATAAAGTTTTCAAGATCCTCTCCTCCAATGGCGTCTTCTTGGAGCAGAGTCCGGGTGGGACGAAGGAGGAGCCCCGAGGTCCGGACCTCTCCCCTCGGAGCCGCTCAGCTCGCCCAACCCCAGACGCTGCAATCCCCGGCCCGGATCTCTTTTTGGCAGCGTTTAGAGCTTAAGGAGAGTCCCCCAGCCTCAGATGCCAAGACTAGGACAACTGCGTCCCCTGCTGGCCGCTGCGGAGACTCAAACGCTCAAGATTCTGCCGGCTGCAGGAAAGAATCCGGTGATAAAATGAAATGCACCCAACCTGCTTAAACCCACGGCCCAGAAATTTAGTCTCGCCACCCCACGATTGAGCAAGGAAACGCAATTTCATATTTAAATTATTTTCTAGCCGTGCAGAAATAGGACAATCGTCCAATTACCGGATTCCTAGAGTGAAAAAACCCTCGGGGTCTGGGATTCGGGGCGGCAGCCTTGAGAGTGGAGGAAACCCTTCGCCCGCCCCAGGCTGGAGGGTCCCGCCGAGCGGAGGCTGGGGACCTGCTGGGTCGCTGGGCCCCTTGGAGGAGCGGCCGGGGCCTCGGATTGCACGGGGCCAGGCGGGCTCGCCGAGGACGGCGACGCCAGGCTCGGTCTCCCCGACTCGATGTGGCGTCAATTCCTGTGTGGACCCGCCACCCTAAGAACCGGGTTTCTGGGACGCCAACTCCCGAGGAAGGGGCAGGAGAGCGCGGGGGGGACGCGGGGACCTGGGGCAGCCGGTGGCCTGCGGAGCTTCCTTCCCCGGATCGAAACCTTCCGAGGAAGGGGAAATCATGTTCCATTTAAGGAGTAAAAGATAAAAAAAAGCTAGGTTCCACCGAGATTTGAACTCGGATCGCTGGATTCAGAGTCCAGAGTGCTCACCATTACACCATGGAACCGCGAGAATTGGGGCGTTCTGACTCACTGAAGGTGTACAAATCCCTTCTCCGCTCCATCGTTCCGGAGATTTCCTCTCCCAGTACCTCTTGTCAGACAGGACCCAAACACCGCTAATCCGCAATGGGAGGAGTCGCCCTTGACTCCCGTGCTCTCTGCCTGTCTCTGTAGGTCTGTATCTGGGAGAACGAGATTAATTCCCTATTGGGATTAGGGACAGGGAAGAGCTTTTTGGGCCTCCACCAAATCCACTTGCCCTTCCTGGGTTGCTAGAGTCTCCTGGCCCTGATGTACAATTCCTGCCACAACCGGAGTTTACATTTACTGGGATTTCCCCTTCTGCTCCTCCCATTCCTCCTCCTCCTCCTGCCTCTCCCTGCGCCTCGCTCTCTGCGCAGCACAGCCCGTCAGAGCGTTGGAAAGGGCTCCTCAATGTGAAAAGGTGAGGGAACGTCGTCCACCCTTTGGGGTCTTTGCTGGAGAGACAGAGTGAGATGGCCCCAGCCGAGTGAGTGGCTGAGCGCCGCGGCCAGTCCCCGAGGCCCGGGCAGCGCGGGGCTTAGGCCGGCACAGGACGATCCTGCAGTTGGGACGACCCGAAAGTGAGGAACCTCGGATTCCACGCGGCTCACTGCTGTCCCGGCAAGTCCAGGGAAACTGAGCCATCTAGCAAGGGTCTTTACTGCCCCGATTGAGAAAGGCGATGATTGCCCGCATAGTCCCTCGTGGCGACTTCGGTACTGCGCAGGGTGCCTCGGGCAGCTGATGCTGAGGAAAGAAGGCTGGGCGATACTCACGACCTTGACATTCAAAGTCCAACAAAGGACTGACTGAGATAGAAGCAGGAGGGAAAAGGCATGCTTCTCTCTCCTGGGTACAAGTAGGAGTTGAGAAAGCAACAATCTGGCGTTTTAGGATTCAGAATGCGGGTAGTCTCTCCGATATGGGTCTGGGAATCATTGTTAGGCA
Organism: Avahi laniger; assembly: GCA_963575035.1. NCBI lineage: Eukaryota > Metazoa > Chordata > Mammalia > Primates > Indriidae > Avahi > Avahi laniger. The sequence continues at coordinate 36,378 of CAUYSK010023868.1, read as the reverse complement.
GAAGAAAGACTAATGAGTCACAGAACTCCAACCCTCCACAGCTAGTCCTCTGGCCTATAAGCTTCCAGTGACTTCGCCCAAGCTTTCCCACCCCAGCCTGTGCAAACCCAACATCAGAGCACAGACACTCAAAACTCTTGAGGAGAGAATGGGGTGTTAGACTGCGTGGGAGTGGGGCGTGCAGGGAAGATTTTGGCCCTTAGATTGAGTTATACTAGTCAGATTCAGTGGAGAATTACAAATGAGCCAGAGCGGTGTTTTATATAAGGTTAACAGTGGTTGCCTCTAGGGAGGTTAGTGTGGAGGAGAGGAATTTAATTTTTTTCTATGTATTCCTTTATCCTGTGAGTAACTTACAAAGAGATGAGATCTATGTGTTCCTTGTATTTAAAAAAATAGGAATAAAGTAAGACAAAAAACGAAAGATGATTCAGATGCCAGTGTGGCAGCAATTTGATCAGGGAGGGGAAAGGAGATGTCTTTGGGAAGAGAACTCGGGAAGAGTCAGTCTGAGAAGGTCCCAGGGAGTAAAGCTGGAGCTTGGCACAGACCCCTGGAGCAGAGTAAGACCACGTGGCTGCTGGGTGGAGCAGGTCCTCCTGCAGGTGAGTTCCTCTGGAATCTATCCCCACTCTCTTCTCTAAATGGCTCTCAAAACTACTTTCCTCCTTCTGAGACTTGTGAAATGAAGAATTGATCACATGGGATAATGATTTCATAATAATTGAAACCCATTTCCCACATTTAAGAATGACCTGGTCACACATACACACAATGGAGTCCTTTGTAGCCGTAAGTGTGAGGACTATCTCTATGAATGGATGCAGAGTTATTTCCAGGATATTTTTTTAGTGTGAAAAAAAGCAAGGTACAAAGGAATGTGTTAAGAAAGAAGGGGACATAGACATTCTGGTTTTACAGGAAAGATAGGCCAGAAAATAATGAAAATGTTTTGATCTAGGAGTGCATGGGAATGGATTCTAAGATATAGAAAAGGAAGAGACTTTTCTAAGTATATACCAATATACTTTTTATTTTTTAAACAGTGTCAATGTCTTATATATTCCAAAAAAGAATGAAAAGGCTAACCTTAAAACTGAAAAGGCAGAACAAATAAACTTAACTATATATTAATATCAAATGATATTATAACCACATAGAATATAATTGATTCAAGTAAATTTTGAAGGCATGGCTTGTCTGTACACTCACAGTGAGGTATATCCTGAGGCTATCTTGAACTTTACTTGGGGGTTTATTGATAATAGTAGATTTGGCATAATAATTCTGAAGCTGTTTTGTATATATTATAGGATGGAACAAAATAGTAAATACATTGATTTGTTAGGAATCAAGGTTATCAACTTGGGAGAAGAAAGACAAAAATATGAAATGGACAAAGTTGAGGAAGAACCTTATGGTGTTGGATTGGAATTGGAGATATCTATATTAACTCACGATACCCACTGATAGAGTCTTGAAGCAATGGGACCCCAGCAGCAATGAGCATATCTAGTGTCTACAGCTTGGTTTCTGAATACCATTTCCCACTAAAAAAAAAACAGGATTTCTTGTAAAAATGCCTGATTTTAGGGTTGACAAAGTAAAACTACAAGATGAGCCTGAAACATCTTGTTGTGCCCAAAGACTAATAAGAACATGTCAAAAGGTCACAGAAACCAATTTGAGGAGGTCCCCCTAGTCAAACAGACCATTGGAGCATCAAAAAAATAATAATGTATTCTAACCTATAAATAAGAAATTCATATCATATACATGTCATATACACATGGTATAATCCATGTAGTATCCTCAAAAAAAAGATGGGAGAGGGAAAGGTATACCTTACAGAAGAATAGCAGTTAGTAAGTATGGGAGGAAAAATAAGATTATTTCTGTTAGCGAATCCAGGATTACCAAACCCAAGGTCACTAAGATTTTCTCCTGTGTCTCCTTCTAGACATTTTATAGGTTTAGCACAATTAGGTCTATGAAAAATCTCGGTAAATTTTTACATGTGGCATGAGGAAAGAATTGGGTTTTGTTTGTTTTTGTTTTTCCCCTATGGCTGTCCAGTTGCTCCAGTGCCGTTTATTGAGTAGATTATTTTTTCACAGAATCACTTGGGAACCTTCGTTAAAAATCAACTGACTATAGATGTATGGCTCTATTTCTGAACTTTCTACTTTGTTTCATTGATCTGTTTGTCTGCCTTTAGACTGATACTACAGGGTCTTGATCGCTATAGTTTTATAATGTTTTTAAATTCTGTAGTGTCATTCCTCCAACTTTGTTCTTCTTTTTCAAAGTTGATTCAGCTATTTTCAGTTCTTTGAATTTTTATATGAGTTTTAGAGTCAGTTTGTCAATTTCTCCAAAAACCTGCAGTGCTTCTTTTTTTATTATGACTGCACTAAGCCTATAGATACCCACTTTAAACAGAAAGACACATACAGATTAAAACCGTTAAGGATGGAAAAAGATATATTATGCTAACACTAATACAAAAAAAGCTAGAGTGGCTAAATTAATGTCTGACAAAGCAGATTTCAGACCAGGGTTAAAGAGTCATTTCAAACCGATGATGGGGTCAATTTATTAAGAGCCTGTAACATCCTAAATGTTTTGACACTGAATGACAAAGCTTCATAATATACAAAGCAGAACTGATACAACTTTAAGGTTTAGACAAATCTGCAATCATAGAGATTTTAGGCACTCTCTCAATAACTGGTAGAACAAGTAGACAGATTATTAGTAGAGAAACAGAAGACTTGAACAAAACTATCAGCCAATATTTCTAATTGACATTTTATAGAATACCACCGGAAGAAGAGTAGAACACATATTCTTTTCAAGTGGACATGAAAATTTACCAAATTAGACCATATTTTGGGCCATAAAACAAGTCTCAATAAATCTAAAAGGGTTCAAGTCATACAAAATGTGTTTTATGACCACAATGGAATTAAATTAAAAATCCATTATAGAAGATATGGAAAATCCTCAAATATTTGGAAACTAAATAACACTTCTAAATAACCCATGGATCAAAGAAGAAATCAGAAGGAAAATTTCAAAATATTTTGAACTAAATGAAAATGTATCAAAATTTGTGGAATGCAGTGATATTTTCACCAGATATATGATTCTTGGTTGATAGTTCTTTTCTTTTAGCGCTTGAAAATCGTCGTGCCACTTCCTTCTGTCCTTCATAGCTTTTGAAGAGAAATCCATTGTCATTCAAATTATATTTCCCCATTAGGTAAAGTGACATTTCTCACTGTCTTCAAGATTTTTTTCTTTAGTTTTCAGAAGTTTGACTATGATATGTCTAGGCATTTCTTTGTATTTGTCCTGTTTGGGATTTACTCACCTTCTTGAATCTGTATGTTTATATGTCTTGCCAAATTTGGTAATTTTCAGCCATTATTTCTTTGAGAACTTTTAAGCCCTGCCCTCTTGTCTTCTTCCATGGCTCTAATGAAAGGAATATTAGATCTTTTGCTATAAGATCTCAGATCAGTCCTCTGAAGCTCTGTTCATTTCCTTTTAGTCGTTTTTTTCTGTTGTTCATACTGGGTAATTTCAATTGTTCTATCTTCCAGTTCACTGATTCTTTCTTCTGTTTCTTCCATTCTGCTGTTGAGCCAATCCATTGAGATTTTATTTTGTTTATTGCATTTTTCAATTCTAAAATTACCTTCTGGTTCTTATTTCTATCTTTTATTTATTTGCTAAGATTTTCTATTTCTTTGATAAGACTTATTTTTTTCATTTGTTTTGAGCGTGTTAGTAATTGCTCATTGAGGCATGTTTATAATTGCATTAAAATCCTTGTCAGATAATTCTAACATCTATGGCAATTTATTGTTTTTGTGTGTTAGTTGTCTTTTCTCATTCAAGTTGAGATCTTTCTGGTCTTGGTATTATAAGTGATTTTTTTCTTGAAACCTGGAAATTTGGGGCATATGAGACTCTGAGACTAATGAGATCTTATTTAAACTTATTTTAACTAGTTTCCTCTGAAACTCTCTTCCTCTGACACTTCTCAGCCAGGGAAGTGAGGCTGTTTCCTTCATGACTGCCAGGAGGTGGTGGAGTAGAAGCCCAGGTTTCCCCCTTGGTCTCACTGACATCTCAGGGAGGTGATGCTTCTTGTTACTGCTAGGCAAAAGTGAGAGTTCTGACTCTGCACTGATACCACCCCTCCCCCAGGCTGGGAAGGGTAGTCCTACATGACCTCTATGTCTTCCTAGGCTGCGGCTTTCCTGGACCATGAGCTACAGAGATCAGGGAACTCACCACTGTTTCATTTTTTTAGATTCTGAGGTTTCTAATCAGCTTGCCTTTTTTATTCCATCTTTCAAAGTTTCCCTCTGTTTATTGTATATATAATGTCCAGGGGTTTAGTTGTATTTAGTGGGAGGAATAGGGAGAAGTACGTCTAGTCCATCTTTCCAGAGGAATTATAGAAGTCACTCATTCAGTTTTTTAATATAAGAAGCCCTTATTTGATCTTAATTTTATGAAATATATTTTTGCTGTGTAAATAGTTCTAGGTTGCAGCTTTTTTTTTCTTTCAGTATTTAAAAGATGTTGCTGCCCTGTGTTCCAGCTTACAGTTGTTCTGATGACAAGTCTGCTATCATCCTTTGCTTTGTTCCTTTGTACATACTAGTCATTTTTCCTCTGGTTGCTTTTATAATTTTCTTTTTATAATAGGTTTTGAGAGATCTGATTATGTTTTGCTTTAGTTTAGGGTCCCCCCTGCCCATTTCCTGTGCTTGGGCCAATTGAGCTACTTAGATCTGTGGCTTTATAGGTTCCATCCAATTTGGGGAAATTCTGACCACTATTTCTTCAAATATTTGTTCTCTCCCTCTACTGCCTCTTTTGGGTACTCTAATTGTCTTAGTCTGTTTGTATTGTATAACAAAATACCACAAACTAGGTAATTTATAAATAATAATAGGGATTTATTTCTTACAGTTCTGGAGGCTGGTAAGCCCAAGGTCAAAGCACTGGTGTGTGGTAAGGACTGCCTTCCGCTTCCAAGATGGAGCCTTGTTTCTGTGTCTTCACACCGAAGAAAGTGGAAGGGCAAGAAGGGTCTAACTCTGTGTGATGCCTCTTTTATAAATTCCTTAATGTCATTCACAAGAGAGGAGCCCTCATGACCTAATCTCTTCTTAAGAGGCCCCACCTCTTAATCCCATCACAATGGGGATTAAGTTTCAACATGAATTTTGGAGGGGACACACATTCAAACCACAATACCAATTATTATACCACTTGAACTTTTTCTGCAATTCACTGATATGCTATTCATTTTTAAGTCTTTTTTCATTGTTTTATGAAGTTTCTATTCTCATTGTTTTCCAGTTTAATCTTTCTTTTGCAATGTCTAATCTAATGTTTATCCAATCCAGTGTATTTCTCCTGTCACAATTTGTAGTTTTAATTTCTAAAGTTCAATTCAGGATATAGATAGACATATCTATATATCTATAGAGACATATATATAGATAGATAGATAGATAGATACATATCACATGTCTACTTAGCATGTTCAATCTTTCCTCCAGCTTTTTGGACATATAGATTAAAATTACAATAATTGTTTAAATGTCCACGGTCTTCCATGTCTATCTTCTGTGTCAATTCTGAGTCAACTTCAATTGATTTTTTCTCACTATGTTTTGATTTTCCTATTTCTTTGAATGCCTCATAATTTTTTAATTGGATGTTAGATATGGTGAATTTTGTCACTTGGTGCTGAGTATTTTTGCTTCTTATAAATATTGTTGAGCTTTGTTCTAGTATATATTTAAGTTACTTGGAAACAATTTGATTCTATGGTTCTTGCACTTAAGATCCGATCACAGCAGTGTTGTATTAATTTCCGATTGCTGCTGTGACAAATTACAAGCTTAGTGACTTAAAACAATACAAATTTATTATCATAGATTTCTGTAGTTCACAAGTCCAAAACAGATTTTACTGGGCTAAAATAAAGCCATCTGTGTTTCTTTTTGGTGGCTCTAGGAAAGAATCCATTTCCTTGCGTTTTCTAGCTCCTAGAGGGTACCCACATTCCTTCATTCATGGTCCTTTTTTATCTTCAAAGCCAGCAACAGCAGGCCAAGCTCTTTTCATATCCTATGACTCTGATCTCCTTCTTCCACTTATTATATTGGGCCCAACTAAATAATCCAGGATAATCTCTCCATCTCAAAGGTAGCTGATTAGCAAACTTAATTCCATCTATAATCTTAGTTCCTCTTTGGCACATAACCTAACATGATCATAGATTCTGGGAATTAGTACATAGACATCTTTGAAAGGCCATTATTCTATCTACCACAGCTTTTCATCTTGAGCTAATTGTTCTCCACTACTGAAGAAGAACCCTTGAGTTCTGTACTCCATGTTCTCAACTCAGGCAACGGTTTACCAGGCTGGAGACTCAAGTTCTCCAGTTATAACTAAGAAGCACTCTTACGGTGGTAAGCTGGGGCAATGAAAGGGTTCATCTCATTGGTTTCCCATATTTCAGGGATCATTGTCCTTTGTGGCTTGGTATTTAATGTCTACTCTGGCTTGAATGTGTCCCCCAAAACACATGTATTGGAAACTTAATTCCCAGTGTAATAGTATTAAGAGGTGGGACCTTTTAGAAGTAAGTAGGCCATGAGGGCTCTGCCCTTGTAAATGGAGGTTTGTTATCATGGAAGTAGGTTCCTTGTAAAAAGACAAGTCTGTCCCCCTTTTCTCTCTCTTCTCCTCTCTTGCCCTTCTGTCTTCCATCATAGGATGATGTGGCACAAATGCCTTTCCAGATGCTGGCCCTCAATCTTGGACTTCTCAGCTTCCAGAATTGAAAGAAATCTGTTCTTTGCAAATTACCCAGTATTGGGTATTCTGTTATAGCAGCACAAAACAGAATAAGACAATGTCTGAAAACCATTGTTTCATATATTTGTTTCTGGATTGTTAGTTGTTTTAGGTGGAACAGTAAATCTAGTCCCTGTTACTCTGTCTTCGCCAGAAGTAGAGATCTGCTGGCAATTTTTGATTGGATGTCAAACATTATGACTGTTTACCTTGTTGAGTGCTGGATATTTTTCTATTCCTATAGGTATTCTTGAGTTTTGTTCTGGTATGCAGTTACTGGGAAACCATTTGGTCCTTCAAGAATTCTTAGTATAGCTTTTTGGTTATACTACCCCACATTGCTCCAATACTTGGCAAATGCTTTGGGACCATGTCAGTCAATTCCCCTTGCTCCAGTTAGTCTTTAGCACCTCAGCACCATAGTCTTTGGGAGATTTTACTCTGCTTTTTATAAGCTGTTGTGGTAGCTCTTAAGTGTCCCATGCAGTCCAGACCTCAGCAAGTGTCCTTTGGGGAAAACTCACTGCACATCTAGAGGCCCTCAACTTTCCAATTCATCTCTCCAACACCACACAGCACTAAGAGCTTTGTAGGTTTTACTTTACCCCACCAGATACTCTGTCTGTGTAAAGGTCAATTCTCAGCTCATGCCCAGAATCAGCAAATGACCCAAGAAGATAAAACGGCTAGTAATCTCAGTTCATCTTGGACAATTCTACCTTTTCTCTTGAACTTTAGTTCATCTAGTCCTGATTGCTGCCAAAATTCTCTGCTGCATCTAAAACTAAGATGCCATACCTCAGAATGCTGACTTCAGACTGGCTTTTGATCTGTAAGAATTTTGGATTGTCAAATTCCTTTACTTCATCTCAATATATTCTAACCCTAGATCACTCTCCCAGATAACATACAGAATACAGCTCTGCTAATTGGGGAGAAAAAGAAACACCATCTTCAGGTTGGTACAAATGTTTCCGAACATTCAAAATATTCTCAGCCTGTGTCCTGACCCCCACAAATATTTTCTGAGTTCAACACCCATTCCACTACCCAATCCCAACACCCGTCTTGTAACTGTGACCCAGAACTATCATAATCTATAATAAAGATCCTGAAAAACAAGAGGTTAGAGCGGTAGCTCATAGTTTTGAGTATCATTTGGTCTACAGTCAGAAGTATACAGGTCTGCAGTAATCTCCATGACTGTTTCAGATGCTGAATATCCTTACCTCATGTTCTCAGCATAAGCTGTCACTAGCAAGAGAGCCTTGGAAGATGCAGTGAGGAGAAATTAGCTCAGGAGTAGTTGAGAAGTCTGTGAAAACCTGCCTGGGTTTTAAAATATCACACAGCATGTGGACCTTAAACCTTCTAACCTCTGACAAAGAACTTGCCCTCCTACCTAGGAAGTCAATAAAAAGGGAAAACTCTCTAGCCTGGAGTCTCCTTCAGAACACAACTGAATGCCTGAAAATGCTAACTGGTAGAATATGGAGCTGTTCATCTTCAGCCAATTTAAGTGCTGGAGCCAGGGGATGAGTTAGGGAAAGGAAAGTGGTACCCCAGGCCTGCATGTGATGCTGGATGAACAGAGGACAGAGGGGTAGGGAGAGGAAGGCACGTACAATGTTCCTGAACCACCTGTGTCATACATAATTGTTGATAGAGGGAGAAGGGAGGGTTGGAAGGGATTTAACAAAAGACTCCAAACCAAGTGGGCGGGTCAGTAAGAAATGCTTTAGGAAGCACATGCCAATACAAGTTTGGGCCTAGGAGAAATGCTGGTGCCATTTTGTTGTTTCAGTGACCAGGGCACTGATGTTTAGGAGACCATTCTTCCAGAGGCTGAGTTCATATCATATCCACCACTGACCACCTCTAGTCTGCAGGCAATCTTTGGCCGTGCTATTGAGGTTTCATGTTAACTGTTCTGGTTAATTTCAACTACCACAGGTCTTCCTTACGCATCCTTCTGTCTTACATTTCCACCCCCTCACTAACTCTCCTATTCTTCTCACACTCTGGTCACTTCCACGCTGTCATTCTCTTCTCTCCCTTAAGAAAGTTCAAGTCAGTTGAATCTTTAGAGCAGCAAATATAGGTGAGCTTGATTGTTGTAGGAAAAAAAGGCCACAGGCCAGCTATGTAAATAACAGGATGAGACAAAGCTGGGAAATAAAGGGATGGAAAACAAAAATTATTATATTACAATTATGGCCCTGAAGGCCATCGAAGGTAAGTGATTTGCTGTCAGAACAAAGTATATAATCTGTTTTCACGTATAATTAAATATATAGTCTGACAAAGAGAGATAGGAAGGGTCCAGGATAAGTGGTCCTCAATCCTAAATGTATATTAGAATCATCTGGGAAACTGAAAAAGTATGGATGCTTGGACCTCATACCGTAAATTTCCATGTAATTGAGATAGAAGTAGATAAGGCATCAGTATGTTTATAGAATCTCCATAGTTGATATGAATGTGCAGCCAGGGATGAAAATCACTGAGTCTAAGATCTCAGCTAATCCATCATAGGATAATAGCTAAATGTACAGCAGGTTCAGAGAAAATGCTGAAAATCAAAATCATTGACTGAGTTTGTATTCTTGTAATTAATGTTGGCATAGCCTGAAAGAGAAAAAGTGACAGATGGAAGGACATCACTTTTGTCCCCTCCTACACCTATGACTTTATTCAAATGTGTCTGTCTGGCAATTTACATTCTTTAGGTCCTGATACTACCAAGGTAGATATTGATAATGTAATCAGTAAGCAATAAATAACTCAAATATTATTGCTGTATAATACTTTTATTAAAGAGTTTTATGGAAAAACTCACATTTTTGTGTTACATCATGTAACTTTCACGCATATCAGAGTCCAGTGACAAATTACATTTGGAGAAAAGCTCTAAAATTCATACTTGTATGTCACTTCTTTGTGAAACACTGAAAAGCAGCTCTGTATACCTCAGCATTAAAGGTTACAAAAAGCACCATTTAAAAGAAGACTCTCATATATTTAATTCCCTTCAAATTATAGTCTTATCCCACCTTTCTGACAGATACAGAGCTGCACTTACTCAAAATGCTTCACTGTAATACCAACCAACAGCCTCCAATTTACCAAAATTCAAACAGGTATCATATATGCGACCCAGTGTAGAGATAGGACTAAACAACTGTGAGCTCTGGCTGTCCTAAAACCACAAGCTGGGTAGGGTAAGTGTTCTGTAGAGGGAAATAGAAAAGAATTGAGATAATCAATACCTAACATGTTACTTATGTAGGTATAATTGACCATTTAACCTGACACCTACAATCCAGAATGTTTAGTATTTCACACCGATCTTACTGCAAAAGTACTGTGCTACACACAATTAATTCAAGTGAACACCAACTAGTGTTGGAACTAATAAAAAAATTAATTTTTAATGAAGCTTATTCACTTCAAAGCACAATTAAGAAAAGCAAATCAAGACATAGCCCAAATTAGAATCCTAGAATGATTCCTCTGCTAAGAATTGGATTCTACAAGTAACAGACTTGAGTTTTTCTATCTTTTCTTCCTTCTTTTTATAATTTAAAAAAAGATTTAGCTTTTTACTCCCAAAGTTGGGTTCATTACAGAAATCACAGTCTTTCAATCTCCAATTGTGATTGGCACTTGAGAAGAGACAAATACTTTGATCCATAGAGTTCTGAAAGACCCTAACCACTATCCCTCCCAGGTCCTCCATTCCATGGGTAACCAGAGCCAGAAGCTGCTGGTAGAAGACAGCAAGAACTTGGCTTAAAGGATGAATCAGAATAATGCAGGAATGAACTGTGTATCTGTTGTTAAGCCCATGCCCCAAATTACTAGAATGTGAGGATGTAGAAATCTCTGAGAATACAATGTATTTCAAACACATACAAACATAGACTATTGCATATCATTTTTAGTTGAGGTCAAAAATTTAAAAGCCCTATTTCCCCAGTCAAAAGTAGGGAATTCTATCATTAGTATGTCTCCTTCCCTTATATCCCAGATTAATATAAACCCAGTGTGGAGGTATCACTTCTTTCTTAATTTAACTTCATTTTAGCAGCATACATGGAGTATTGACACTTTTCTAAGGTTTTATCTCTGATCCATTAAATCTACAAAAGACTAAAAATAACTGAAGGAAAGTGAGTGGGCCTGGGTCTGCAGGATCCTCAGAAACTTCTCTTGGATTCACTACCATATAAGCATATGTTTAAAAGTATGCCTAAAATACCACTGAGGCTAAGGGGTATTGCCCACAGTGGTTAAATCCCAGTCAACTCTAGAGCAAGCTAATTATCACAGGTGGAAGTTCTCCATACCAGCAAAATAATTAACCTGTCTATGTTTTAGGTAATGCGTGACTTGAGACTCTGACAAAGTCTACCTGACAAATGAAGTTAAAGCAAAATACAGAGAAAAGGGCAGAGAACAGGAACAAGAAAAGGCAAAGGGAAGATGGTTTACACACTGCTAAGTTTTGTACAATGAGATCCCAGATAACCACCATGTTAAGTGTGATTTCAGGTTTTTTTAAAAAAGGATATTTTTCAGTTCTGAGTTATAATAGTTAAGCCTTTATCTTCCTAATATCACTCCTCAACCCAATTGCTCTTCTTTCTTTTCCCCACAACCCCAAAAACATGTTGCAGTTCTTTGAGGGTCAGCCTTCCTGAAGACTTATTTTCTTATTCTCCCAACTTTGACCCTGAAATTCTGATAGGCAAAAAAAAAGGCTAAAAAATTTTTTTTGCCTTTACTCATTTTCAAAATCTGCCAAACTATCTTCTGCATAAAATAAACTATCCCTTTAACTAAATAAAAGGATGAGTGAACTGTACTTTGGGCTACCTTCCTTCTCTCTCCTCCAGAACAGTGTCTCGAGGACAGACCGAGATAGGGCTTCTCAGAGCCACGGGTGTATAAGCGGTACAGAAAAAGGGCAGCGCTGAATAAGTCATCACCCAGTTCTTCTTAACCATCTGTTCTATACCAGCTGGTGGGCTCCTGTTTCACATCTGGCTGAGAGATTACCTCGGAGCTTGGGAAACTGACACACTTTGCACATTTCCAGATTAGAAAGATCTGAAGGTCACCAGCACCTACTGGCATTGGAACCAGACCCAATTCACAGCAGCCTCTAGCCTGAGGGAAACTGAAGAGATCTCTTTTCCTGCCCTACTCTACTGATACACCTGTGTGGAATAAAAATTTTAATATACAAACACATAATTACATTTCAATACTTCTGACAAAAAATGAGTAGTACAACAAAATTCTCTATGTAACAACCAAGATTTTGAATCCTCCTAAGTGGCCCACTTATTTAATGGGTTTTGGATAAACATAAAATTCTTCTATAACTGAAGACTGTGTAAATCCTGAGACTTGGTTAGAATAAGATCTGGCTTGGATTTTTTAAATGGTACGTCATCTAAAAAGTAGTTGGGACCACAAAAGGTTCTCCACAAATACCTTTTGCTGCAGAAGGGGCCTTGGATGGCTAAAGCAGTATTTCCTCTCAGCAATTAACCACCAAAGCTTTCAATAATTTGCATCCCAGCAAAATGATGAACCCACACCTTACTGCCTCATACCTGGCATCCAAGAATTCTACATGCCCAAAGACAACTGTATTGCCAGCCTTGCGTGGAAAAGACAGGAGGTAGCTAAACTGACCTGTGGGTGCCCTTTCAGTGTGGCAGGACTTATCTTAGCAGTCAAGGAGTTTCTCAATCATCAACAGTTTGGCCTCCTTCAGTGTTGAATGTTTTGATTTGGTATCTGTAAAATGGAAGAGCCACAGATACTTGAAAAAAAAGTTTTATCTCTGAACCCCGAAAGTGGATTGAATAGCTACTTTTCAGTCTAAAATTGAAATCAGTGACCCCATTTCATCATCAAATATTTTTGTTTTTCATCATCAAATATTTTTAAAAGAAGAGGCAGAAAAACAAAATGATCTTGTTAATGCTTAGTGCAAAGAAGATATTTTCATGGTTAGGAAAAACAGGAATACCTTCTTGGTTTAATAAATCTTAAGTTAAGGGAACCCTGTAGTGCATCAGTTCAGTTGAATGAAACTGTATCTAGAACAGTGTTTAGTGTGAAGATGTGCACAGTGTTAGCCATAATAATGTAAGATTGTAGAGGGCGAGGCTAGAGAAGAAAATCTTAAGAACCGTTTATCAACAGCCTGAAGTTCTCCAATGCAGTCTCTTAAGACCAATGGAAAGGCATTTTTTTTTTTAATTAAAGAAAAATGCAGGCACATAAAAATCTTTCAAGGATGAAAGACATGAAAGTTTTCCCTGGTTCCATTCTTACCTTCAGAGTTGTCTTCTCTGAGAGAAAAGATGGGAGCAGGGCCAGGCCAAGTGGGAAAACCTATGGGAATGTGCCAATAGAGCCTGAGCCTTGGGACCACACTAAAAAAAAAAAGTAAATTTTCTGCATTCTGCCTTTTTTATAATGCTGAGACATATTTTGTTTAGCAGAAGTTAAAACGAGCAGTAAGAAAGTGGCCTGGGCCTGTGCTGGGCTAAACAGGAAACCTTCTGGCAGCCCTAGTCTCTGAGGTGGGTCAGGTTCCATATAACTTTTGAAAGGGGTCATTTACCCAATTAGTTTTGTGTTAGGGAGGGGTCAGGTGTGTGATATGAAGGAGGCTATTAAAGGAATAATGTGAAATGAGAGGAAAAAGGGTTCTTGCGGGGCATCTGGTATCACACAAAAGTACAGATTGTGCTACATACTCTGGGAATACAGAGAACCCATGCAAGAAAAGCTGCCCTTGCAATGAGGCAGCTGTAAGTAGGGCAGCAGTCTAACACAAGTCCATCCCTTGGAAAGCCAAGGTAGCAGTGATAGAATCTCCGCCCAAGAAGGATCCTAAGAGTTTGCTGTTCTTTCATTTTAGGAAAAAATTTTCCTATAGAGTTATTCCTACAGCTCCCCCAAACAAGTCTTGGTGAATAGCCACAGGCAGACAGAATACACCTAGCTGGGGCTAGGAAGCTTCCATTTACCTTCCTCTCATATACATATATATTATTTTTCTTAAAATAAATTCCATGAACTCATAAAGCTCTCATCTGCAATCAAATGCAAAAGCAGAGCATCCTACTTGAAGGCTCTGAAATACACATATCGGCCTCAAAGCAAATCAGCCTTCCAGTCACAGATAAGACTGGTTCAGTCTAGAAAGGCAGGGGAGATGCTTCTCCTGAATCCTTGGAGGAAGAAGGGATTCTTTCAGATGGGCTTGTACAACAGAGTAGTGACATACTTCTTCTTGTAGCGATGGGTTGCGCTAAGGACCATCACACTGTCCTGCAAGGAAAAGAAACATATACAGCTAATTCATTAGTCCAGGCAGTAGGCAGCTCTTCCCAGCCATCAGTCCGCCATAGTTACTCACTTTTAACAGACACAGTTTGATATAATAGAAAGAGGTTGGTTTTGGCATCAAATTAGCTTCAGTTCCAATCCTGACACCTATTATTATTCTACTCGTAGCCTTGGGTAATAGTAAACTACTTAATCTAAGTGTTTTTTTTTCTCATCATTACAAAGGATAATACCTACCATCAAGGTGGCTGTGATAATTACATAAGAATATCTGGCACAGTATCTGACACATAAAAGGTGCTGAAGAAATATTAATCTCTTACCTCACTCCCTTCCCCTCTTTAAATTCTAATATTGGATTTAAAACTAGCAAAGAAAAAGAAAAATATCTTGGCATCCATTTCTAGAAGAAAGTCTTAAAAGCAATGAGAAGAAAAAGAAATGATCCTTCTGAAAAAGCATTTCTAAGCCCCAAAGCAGGTCTAATTTCCATTAAATACCAGGGGTAAAATCAAAAAGTCCTCTTTGATCTAGAGGGAACCTGAGAATCCCCCTGTATCCTTGAACAAAGTGAACCCCAAAATCCTCTTTAGGAAAACACTCAATCCAATGGATCAACTCCAAACAGCCTACCCAGTCTGAAAGAACCAGGAATGGGTCAAAGCCAAGCTGAGCCACAATAATCAAAACCTTCACCTGGGTCAGAACCAGTAAGAAGAGAGTAAGAGGTACCATTTCCCAGGCTGTGTTACAGACCATGGATGTATCACAAGAGATGGCAGACCTATGGGTATCAATTGACAGCCAAGGAGCAGTTTCTAGAAGCAAAATTCAACCAGATCCCCAAGAACCCAAGCAAATCCAATCTAGAAACCAGTGCATCTTCCTACCTTCCCCTGTACTGTATTACTCACAACAAATGTTAATCCGGCTAACATTCTGTGACCAGAGTATCCTGGTACAAAGCTAAACATGACAGAAGCAAGGCAGGTAAAAAAAATTTGCCTCCAGGGCAAGTTTTATAGAAATGAGTAGCAGGTGAGAGAAAGATCTACTTGGAAAGACCTGGCACAATGACATACAGGAGAGAACATGGAGTGAGGGTAGAAGGACTGGACTTCAGTCCTGTCTCTGGTACTTACTGGCAATTTGACCTTCTCTGAGCCTTAGTTTCTTTATCTATAAAACAGGAGTTAAAAATAATACTTACCTCACCAGTTTATAAAAATTAAATTCAATAATATATTTTAAAACTTTTGTATATTACCACATAATTTGTTAAAGTCTGCTGTATCAGTGAGTTCCCTAATCTAGCTGCACATCTAAGAAATATAAGCAGCTTTAAAAAAAATTACTGGGCCCCATCCTAGATGCACTTATTTGGAATCTCTGATAGAGCCTCTGAATCTATATTTTCACACACCTCCCCAGGTGGTTCTGATGCTGATCAGTCCAGCTGGATAACCACAGAGCTATATAACTTTATTTGATTAGCCAAACCACAAAGACACAACAAGACAGAACAGAATGGATATTTTCAACCCAGAGTCTAAAGCAGCAAAGAAACCAAGGAGGACCCTAGAGTTGAAGGGGACAGGGCAAATCTGGTCACATTCTCCTTTACCTTGTACACAGGAGAGATGCAAGCCCTTGGATATGTATGAATTCCACCTTTAAAAAAATGGAAGCCTTAATACTACATTTAGGCATTCTTTGAACTGGATGCTAAACCTGCTTTTTTCTACAGATGAAATCCTGTTGCTATGAATTCAAACTTAAGTAGGTGGTATAAAGGTTTTAGCCATCCAAAATGAAACTGGGAAGCAAAAAAGTCCATTCAATCACAGGGCAATTCAGCTAGCGAGGACACAGATACAGAGATTGAGACTTAAAAACAAACAAAACAACCCAGTAGTTAAAATAAGGAGGTTCTTCTATAATTTGACCATTATTGCCAGCTTCAGTTTCAATAAAATATCGGAGCAAGTAATCACTGGAGAACATGCGTTACCCCTGCCCTCTCATTTTGGGGAGCTCTGTCAAGAGCCAGGACCACCACTTACCTTAATGGACAATGCATAGAGATGGTTCAGCATAACATGGTTGGGCTCAGGGAGCAAGGCTGGGTCACACTAAGAGAGAAAAAAAAATCACCAAGTGGAATTAATGCACAGATAAACCAACGGCTCATGCTTTCTCAGAGCTCTTTGGGACTGTTGAGAAACTCTAAACCAGACGCATTATCTTTTTTAAATAATGTACCCATTCCAGTATGTATCAATAATACAATCCCATTACAGAAAATTAGAAAAATTCTCAGTCCAGGGAAAAATTCCTAAGCCTCAACATCTACTAATCTTCCTTAATAGAGCCAAAACGAAAATCTTGCCCACAATACAAGATTTGTGTTAAGAGGTAAAAATAATCTTAGTGGGAATCAAGTAGATTGAATAGAGATATAAATTATATGTAAAAAAATTTTATAATTCTTTCCTATATCCCTAAATAGCAAGTACTCCTTATGTTGTGTTGGAATAGAAGTCCAGAAATTGGTTCTGGCAATCCATAGCTCTAATCTTGGTTTTATTAGGATCAGGAGACAAGATGAATTTTGATACCAGTACCTGAAGAAGCCACAACTCAGCCCTAGAAAAAGTAATCTGTAATGGCTATTGATATGTATATGATTTGTAATCTGAACACAACTTTGTAATAATCCCAACCTCTATGATTACTGAATTTTGGCCCAAATATTAGAGACCCTCAGATGTCCCAATAATACTCAGAATACTCACAGAAATATTAGTATCCTTGTTAAGAATAACTTGGAGTAGGTGAGGAGGCAAGATGGGTGGGGATTTGAATCTCTCCTCAGATCGAAACACATACATTTCTTGACCATAAGGCCCTGGAGGTGAGCTGGAAAGGTCTGGAAAATATTTATGCAAATATGAGGGAAAGCTGGAGAATGAATAAGAATGCATGGAAAAAGCTATGAATACATGGCAGCTAATATTACAATAAATATGGTAAAAGTCATTGATCATGTGACCTGTTGGGTTTAGAGCTGAAAGGTAGCCAAAGGAAAAGGCTGAATCATGCTGGCCATAATCCATGAAGTTCCTCAGCAGGGCAACATGATTTGGGGCCGGAAGAAGAGATAAGGAGACAAAACACCTAGGCTCAGGGAAGAGCTGCTCCATTTATCAGTCGTATGACCCTCGACAAATCCCTGCACTGTGGTCAGTTTCCTCATAAAATAAAAATAATAATATTTGCCCTATTTCACAATGTTTTTGAGGAAATCAAATGAGATAATGGATGTGAAGATGCCTTGTAAACTTTCAAACAATGTGAAAAAATTAGATTTCTTCTTTTTTCCAGCCAAGCAACAGACAGCAAGACAACAAACGCTAAGACTACTGATACTACAATGACTGCAGTAATATAAGATGTACACGGTAGTCGTTAGGGAAATGCAGATCAAAACCACAGTAAGATACCACTTCATACTCACTAGGATGACTATAATCAAAAAGACACATAATAACAAATGTTGGCAAAGATGGTGAGAAATTGGAACCTTCATATTGTTCCCATTGCTAGTGGGAATGTAAAATAGCACAGCCACTTTGGAAAAGGATTTGGCAGGTCCTCAAAAAGTTAAACACGAAGGTATCATATGACCCGGCAATTACACTCTGGGTATATATTCAAGAAATGAAAATATATGTCCACAAGAAACTTATACACAAATGTTCATAAGAGCATTATTTATAATATCCAAAAAGTGGAAACAATCCAATTGTCTATCAAGTAATGAACTGATAAACAAAATGGTATGTCTGTAACAATGGAATTTTATTCAGCCATAAAAAGGAACAAAGTTCTGATACTTGTTACAACATGGATAAACCCTGAAAACATTATGCTAAGTGAAAGAAACCAGACATGTAACACCACATATTGTATAATTCCTATATGAAATGTCCAGGATAGGAAAATCCATAAAGACAGAAAGTAGATTTATGGTTGCCAGGGGTGGAGGAAAGGAGGGAATGGAAAAGTGACTGTTAATGAGTACAGGGCTTCTTTTTGGGGTGATAAAAATGCTCTAGAATTAGACAGTGGTGATGGCTGCAGAATTCTGTGAATATATTAAAATTACAGAATTATACAAATGGTATGAGAATTATATCTCAAAAAAGGAAAGAAGTATTCAGACAAGAATAGAAGGAAATACACAAAAATGAAGAGAACTATATTATGATGACATTTAATTTAAAAAATTTTAATAATGTTTTTATACCTTCCAGTGAAAAAAGATTTTATAATAATAACCAGTTCATTATGAGAATTAAATTTTGATGTTCTATTGCATAGTAAGGTGAATATACATAACAAAAATGCATTGTATATTTCAAAATAGCTAGAAGGGAAGATTTTTGAATGTTCTCACCACAAAGAAATGTTTGAGGTGATAGATATCCTAATTACCCTGATTTGACCAGTATACATTGTATACATGTATTGAAACATTACACTATAGCAATATGTACAATTATTTGTCAGCTAAAATAAAACATTTTATTTTTGAGGCAAAAGGAAGAAAAAAGTAGCAATAATATGGTGATATTAAACAATATCTTAAAAATATGCAGAATCTGAAACTTTTCAAAGTACTTTCAGTTATTTTGTCATGTGATCCACAAAACACCCTTAGGAAGTACATAGAACAGCTTTTATTTCCTGTTCATCAGGAAAAAAAATACAAATTTGTTAAGTGATTCACGTGAAGTCACACACAGCTAGGTGGTAGATGAGTGCAGATTAAAACCCATTATCTGTAGATTCCTAATAAAAAATGTATTATAAACCTTACCTAAGTGAATCAGGAAATTGGGGGAAAGAGGGAAGAGAGAAATATCGGAAGTATGCTAGTCCTCTCTCTGTGTAATTATGATTACATGCCTATTATTCGTTGGTTGCTTTGCCAGAATCATATAATGCAAAAATTTAGTCAAGTGGCTTCATTAATTTAATTTAGTATTTTTAAACTCTTTAAAAATCATTGCCCCACTAGTTGAAAATAATGTTGAGCTTAACTTTCTGAGCTTAGATAATGACAACAATATTTTCAAATTTTTCCTCTACAGATAATTATTAGAAACTGCATAAGCTACCCTTCTGCCCTGAAATTTGAATATGCTCCACTTAAGGTACCATGCCTCCTCTGCTGAGAATCACTGAGAGTCTAAGCTCCCAATTTTACTGTGAAGAAACTCAGAATCAAAAAGGTTGGGAGACTTAACCCATGATGGCAAAACTAGTCAGGAGCAGAGGCAGGCTCTGAACTCACAAGAGAGAAATGTGCTCTTTGGGAACACAGTGCACAATTTTTTAGACAGTCATAGCTCTTATTACAAAGTAACAGAATGATAACTATGAATGTGGTTAGTAAATGAAGAGATGAAGGTCTTGGATAAAACAATATTAGAAGAAATACAAATATGCAAGTCTTTTTGCCCACCAGGGAATTTTTTTTTAACCAAAACCAAAATTTCAATTACATACAAAAGAACTGCGGTATTTTTAAAACCCCATTTTCTTCACACTTGTAGGGCCTCATAAAACTGTAAAATTGCCAACTGAGCTCTCTAACTGGCAAGATTATGCTGAGGCAGGTTAACAATATAAAACCATGTACATCTAGCCTCTGATGGGTGATGCTACCAAAAGTCAATGGAAAACCTGAATTATTAGAAACAGCTTTTCAAACTACAGGCTGTAGCCTATTAGTGGGTTATAAAAGATAAAATAGAAAATAGAATCTATCACCTGTAATAAAGGCAAATATTGTACCATGAGACTTGTGTTACAGTTTGTATATATGTATATGTGTGTGTGTTGGGTTGCAATGCAAAACAAATGTCCTACCGTAGATCCTGGTTAAAAAGTTTGAAATAAAATACGTTAGACTGAGACTTTTTTTGCCACAAAGAAGGGGACCTAAATGTTTGCAGGAGAAAGGTATGTGCAGGATTCAGAAGATTCCTGAGAAGAAATGGAAAAACAAAACAAAATAAAAAATAACTTTTGGGAAGGAACATGCATTCAAGACAGACACAGCACGAAAGAGCAAATACTACAAAATTACCTCGACAAGATGTCTCTGAGCTTTCCATAGAATCTAGCTTTAAAGCATCAAACACCTCAAAATCAGATTTCTTGACATGGATCAAATTGTTAATTGTGCCGAGCTGACTGGTAACCACAGGCTGCAACAATCAACAGAAAAAAATTATTGAATCCCCTTTTCAAATCCATTTCTTCCATCCAACCTTCCTCTTTTACTAAAAGTTAAACATGAACATACTCAGCCCTTCCATGTTTTATCAAGAGGGAAATCCTCCAGGGTAGGGGAGCTGCTGCCCATCAATCCTGACAGCAATGACAGCTAAAATGGGACTAAGTCAATACTGACCCTTGGAGATCAAGGCCTTACCTCTGATGGATCATGAACCCACTGTCCATCCACAAAGAACTTGTATTGGTGCTCTCCCTCAGGGAGGTCCAGGATGGCAACAAAGTCATTATGGCTACAGAAGAAAATAGAAAGGCAAACAGGCCAAATTCGTTTTAGAAGACAGAATGTAAAAACCAAGTGGCAATCACAGTATCATACCAATGATATCCCATATTCCTAAGCCACTGTATCCCCTGGTGTGAAAAATAACTTATAAATCCATTCCTTTTCTAAATCACACTGCACATGCAACATGCATTTACCGGCCCCTCCCAACAACCTTAGTTCTTAATCCATATCTGGAAAAGAATAATAAAGACATTAATTCTCCCAAATGGTTCACCTTAGTACAACTATTTTTGCTTCAATAGAGTAGGTTCCTCATCACAAGCGTAAATAAGGTAACAGGTAGGTTCAGGATACAGGAGTGCCTCAAGGTATTCCTTCCCTATTTTGGTGAACCTTTTCTGGAACATGCCCTACCATACAAAGGGCCATTCTCACAACCAGTTAAATAATTCACTATTGCTTTGCAGGCAACAAATCCCATTACTATCAAGAACTTCACAATGTGTTTTGCTTTAGTGAAGTCAGAGAAACGAGACTCAGCCAGTTACAAAGGACCTCCCACAAGCACAGAACTTTGAGACTGTGTAACACAGTCCCAAAGAATGTATCCACAAAACTGTTACAAGTCCCTCTGAGGCAATGATAATTCTATCAAAAGTGGTAAAATATCTGACTCACTATGAAGTTAAAAAAAAAAAATTCCACAGATATTAAGTGGTCACAGAAAAGGGCATGTTCTAGAATGATTCCCTAGCAGGTAGAGAAAAGCAATCCAGCTGAGTAGCTGAGTCTCTCTTCTGAGAAAGGAAATCAGGTCTCTATTCCTAGACCCTGTAGACTCAACCAAGACACTTGTCTTCACCTCTTAATCAGTGGAATCTTGGTGCTCCAATTGTTGAAGGAACCAGAGATGAAGACCTCCTTGCCTCCTTCAGACCAGCGGATAACAGTGGGCCGGGCCTGCTGTGTGGGCTTTACGGAGTCCTCCAAATCCTGCTGCCATGATACAAACTCTTTGTCCCCAGGGAGCTGTAAGAAGGAGTAGGTCATCCCTAGAATAAATTGTGACCCAAAAATTCTTAAAAGGTCACTCTCCTCCCTAGAGAAGAGAAGGGTGCTAGGCTTCAGCTAAGGATATAAGTCCTAAAATTTGCAACTAAAACAGATTTTGAACAAACTATAGAAAAAGAACTCATCTGGGACCAAAAATGGTTAAATGGCCTATGCTCAACCACTGTCTAAATCATAGCCTAACTTCTGAGTGTGCATACATCACTCACCCTTTCAGAGCCTTAGGATCTCCCTTTTAAAAAAACAAAACAAAAAATCCTTACTTCCTATTACCAGTTTAATTTGGGCAGTCATTTATGATATACTTTTGAGCCCCTCTTAAGAGAAAAAGATATGAAGACAAAGTATGGTTCTATAAAAATAATTAAGTTAGCCATATATGTTTTATAGGTAAATATGAACAGCTTTCAATGATCAGTTATAATGGAAGTCAGGGATATCAAAATTCATGAGGAATTCATAAACTCTATTTCAGCTAATAGATTAGAAAAAGGGACATTAAAAATTTTAAAATCAGATCACTGATTATTTAAAATTTCAGAAATAATTAAGAAATCTTATTTGTTCTCCTATGCCAGGTTTATTCTAATTATTTCAGGAATAGGAATGGAGCCCCGAGGAGCAAGAGATCAAAAACACGACTTTCTTTAACAAAAGCAGTTCCATTATCAAGTGAGGTTTGTAGGATTCTGAAAAAAATTAACTCTTTACTAAGTTTGTTTTCATTACTATCCTTTAGACCAGGAGTTTGCAAACTAAGGCCAGTGAGCCAAATGCTTTTATTAAGTTTTATTGGGAAACTGCCACATTCATCTGTTTACGTATTATCTACAGCTGCTTACCCAAGACAGTGGCAGAACTGAGTAGCTGTGACAGAGACTATGTGATCCACAGAGTATAAAATATTTACTATCTGGCCCTTTACAAAAAAAGTTTGCTGACCCCTGCTTTAAGACTGGGTTAAGTGACTTTGGTAAATAGGTAAAAATAAGACTGTACAGTATTAAGTCAAAATATTACCAAATAAAATAATGTGGGTTAAAAAAAAAGAATAGCTTATTCATTTGGGTTTTCTTTTCAAGAGAGCTGAGGTAGTTTACCTTCCATACTGTCTCTCAATGTCCTCAAAATGATAGTAGGAAACATGAGTAGCAGCATAATCCAAAGTAAATGCAGAAAGAGACCTGAAGGGACTTTCACATTATATAAGAATTGGCTTAAGAGAAAACCTTGGTCTCCATATTCTCAGAGCAATGCACTCTTGCCTGATTGGCTACATTAGAATTACAGGAAATTTTACATATGCCTAAGAAAAACCCTCAGATTCTGATTCAGATATAGGATCTGGGAACCTAATTTAAACATTTTTAACTTTCTTAAATTTTTTTTCCCCCTGGAGATGAGGTCTTGCTATGTTGCCCAGGCTGGCCATGTACTCCTGGTCTTAAGCAATCCTCCTGCCTCAACCTCCCAAGTCTCTGGGATTATAGGCATGAGCCACTGTGCCCAGTTTGGGAAGCTATTTTTTAAATCTTCCCAGATAATAACTATCTGTGATTATGTTAAAATAAAGAAAAAAACTCATCTTTAGAGGTATATTCTAAAATGTCACAGATAAAATAATATTTGATAGAATGTCTGGAATTTGCTTCAAAATAATTGATGGGAGGACAGTGGATTAAGGTATAGATGATATACATCCATTCATGATTTGATCATTGTTCAAACTGGGTGACAGGTATATAGAGTTCATTATACTGTTCCCCCTACTTTGTAAATGTTTCAAATTTTCCATAAAGTATGTAAACAAATCTCAAGTGATTCTAATGTGCAGAGGATTGAGAACCACTGAACTAGCCCACTGAAAAAGGCCAGCATTCAGAGCAATGTAGGCCCCTCTGCCACTGTTTCTATCAGTTAATTTTATGACTTAGGATTTTCAGGTTAGAGTTTGAAAGCCACAGACTATTAATATGCCTAGCTTTGGAGGAAAGTCTTTCCACTTATGACAGGACATTTCCGTGGTAGGAATGAATGCAGCTGACTAGCAGAAAGATTGTTTACTCCAAGTTAAACAGTCAGCAAGACTACCGGGAAAAGAGGCAAAACAACAATTAGAGTTACAGTTTGACGATGTTTAAGTAAGATGTGGAGGTTAGAAGTAAAGAAGGTAGATTGAGAAATACAAAGTTTTAGATTTGGAAGAGACCCTAGGAATTCTCTGAACCAATTTTCTTATTTCACAAATGGCAAGACTGAGGTGAGAGAGAAAGAATGATCCAAAATAGCCCCAATTCGGACAGAGCAACCTGGCTTTTATTCAGGACACCGATTATTGCAGTCACAGTTTGACAAATACACTGTACTTAAATCCTGAGTCATCAATGTCAGAAAAGGATAAAAATACAATGAGGCTGATCACTTAGAGAAAGCTCTGAGGAAGTAAATTCGGATGGCTGGGTAGACAGCCCAAATGATGAGGAAGAAGTCCTGAAGTGGGAGAGGGAAGAAAGGAATGGAGAAGAAACCCCAAGAAATGCTCCTTTCAATCACTCTCACTTCTCTGAGATTATGTTCTCGACAGGATCCAAGAAAGTAAACCACAGAATCCAAATTTCACGTGTTACCAACGTGGCAGATTATACTCTATTTACTCACTAAAGTCCTGGTTTGATAGGAAGTGATAAAGTGATAGGAAACATCAAACACACCCCAATCTCCTCGATCCCTCCAGTTTTCTATTACACCCACTCACCCTATCTGGAAGAATTAAGTGTATTTAATGCTGACAGCTCTAAAAGCTATTAGAAACATTAGAGTGGTAATCACATTGCTGTCAGCTCCATCTGTCCTTTCTGCAGGGTGAACACAAGTAGCCGTTTTCCTGACAGTCCTTGGAAATGAGAGCAAGGTCTTCAGGGCAGCTGTGGGTTGTTGTTTCCAGCCACGGCAACATTTTGAAGTACTACTGAGACTGGAAAAATCCTGGAATCATTTGCTCTCCCACTTGGGGAGCAGCTGGGTGTGAAAGAAGCTCAGCCTTAGCCACCATAATTATAAAGTATGGTACAAAAATTGAGTAGTCAACAAAATGATGTCCTTTATTGATCCTCAAGACTAGGAGAAAGTATTCAAATAAAGCAAGTGATTGATGTTCACAACCAAAGAAGAGGACCACAAGCGCAGAGCTCCTAGAAGGGCAAAAATGATACCGATACACAGAAATTTTCGAGAAAAAGAAATTCATTTAGCTATTTCAGGGCAAAGGTGAGAAACTACCACCTATGATAAGCAGCTCATGCAACCTAACCTCTGAAGTTTTCCACCAGGGCTTACACCTATAAATTCAGCAGCACTGTAGAAGACGGCACCCGGGCATGTTAGGGAAACCAAGGATGGGTCTGGGGTAGGTGTCTATTGTCCCCATGCTAAACAATGTGGCGAACAGATTAATCGGAACACCAGGAAAACAAGAACTCCGCCTCTTTATCTGATTTTGAAGCAGCACCGCCAGAAAAATTAACATCTAATACCTCTATCCCCGGAAAATTCCTTTAATTCAAAAAACCGTAACCCAGATCAGTGAGATGAGAAAGAACCAAGAAAGGGGAGGAGGAGCCCGAAATCAAGTCCGCTACAGCATCGCCACCAACTGGGGGCACCGGGACGCTTACCTTGGAATCGGGCAGGCTGAAGACGCTGGGGTCGTCGGTGCTGCCCACCATGATCTTGTGCTCCTTGCTCGGGCCATGGCCGCTGGCGCCCTCAGCGCGTGCAGCCTTGGCGCCGTGGCGCTCCCCGGACACCCGGTCGCTGGTGGTGTTTCCCATGGAGGCAGCTCGTGTTGGGGGCCACCTGCCGCGGGGAACAACAGGGCGGGGAACACCCGAGCCGCCGCGTCAGGGGCGCCCCCGGTCCCGCCCCTGCGCCCTGGGACCCGGCAAGGGAAATCCCCGCCCCGGGGAAGCCGTGCCCCGGGTCCCCTCCCTCCCGGCCTGCAGAAATGCCCGCGAATGCCCAGGCCCCCTCGCCGCCCCCTGGTCAGAAAGCCGCTATCGGGAACACCCCAGCACTCACTGTCGGGGAGTCCCCAGCCCAATCACCTCCGGCGATTTGCTCCCTCCTCCTCTGGCCACCGGCGATGTGGCTGTTCTGCGAATCGAGCCACCAATAAAGTTGTTGAAATTGAAGCCGCACCCTGGGCGAGCGATCCGGGTTTCCTCCTAAAATGGCTACAAGGCCCGCGGCGCCGGCTCGCCCCGTGCGCGTCCCCAGCGGCCTGCCTCCGCGCTGCCCCGGGCCCGCCGGCCTCTCTAGCCGCCTTCGCCGCCTCTATGGTGGGCAGCCGCGCGCACCCTCCGGCGCTACGCGGGGGTTCCCGGGGAGCGCGCGAATGTTGAGCCCCGGAGAGCGCCCGGCGGAGCGGACGGGCCCGAAGAGACCCTCGGCGCGGGGCTGCGGTGCTCGGTGCCAAGGGAGCGGCGCTGCTTTCTCTGTGGCCCCTTCCCCGGCCTCAGGTGCGCCACACGTTTTCTGGGCAACGTCCTTGTGATAGGCGACCCCGAGAGGTGGGTTCCAATGGGGAATAAGAAAACGGACTTCCAACTCGGTGCAGAAGGAAGTGGTGGTAATTGTTGGTTAAAACTCTGTGTGGTGGGGAGCTGTTAGCACGACTGGGGTCCCCGGGAAGAATTCAAGATGGAGTGATTAGGGGATAGACTTTGACAAATTAGTAAAATGGGAGTCTCAGGAGGAGAATGTTCTTCCAGGCTAAGAGATAGCATATGCAGCAAGAAACCCCACAAGAAAAAAAAATTCAAGACGCAGAGCAACAACAAAAACATCAGAAGGAATACTAAAAGTATAAAAAGGGCAAAGACAGTCCTGAGTTGGGCAGGCGGATCCAGTTTTTTATCTATAATTAATGGAACTTATAAGGTATTTATGAATTTTTTCATTGTATTATATGGATGTTTCATTCCTCACTAGAAACCTTGATCACTCAACGTGTGTTACACAGACGTGCAGCATTGGCATAACTTGGGAGCTTGTTAGAAATGCAGAATCTGAGGCCCCATGCCGATGTTCACAATCTGCATTTTAAGATCACATAAAAGTGTGAGACGCACTGCTTCGAGAGCTGGCAGACAGTAGATCCAGGTTTGATTCCTTTTCATGTTCTGCAGGCACCTTGTACAGAGTAAGCTTTTAATAAACATTTGCGGAGTGAATACTGCTATACTACATTTCTGACAAGCTAGGACACTTAGGCTTAAACACAGCTGGTGATGGGGGACCCACGTCTCACAGACCACCCTTTCTGAGTGAGCAGCCCTGTTTGTTGAAAAGTTGTTTTTACATTATGAAGTTGAAAATCCGCGAAAGTCCAACAAATCCACTGCTCCCCCATTCTTTGCCCCTTAAACACTCATTCTCTGGCTCTTAACCAAAGATAGTTTACAGAAAAAAGGTACAATTTTACTGCAACCTCTTGCTCACCCCTCCAAAAACTTTACTGCTGGGTACCTCCTTTTTGATTATCCCTATCTTTCTCCCTCCACCACCCTCCCACCCCCAATTCCTTTCATCTTTGCCATGGGACTCTGAAGCAAGATCCTTCACGGAATAATACATTAAAACTTGGTTTGTGTACATCTCAGCTTTCTGACCCCAGGGTGGTTTCTCCATGCCAAATAATATGTCCTTGGTATGTATTTCCTTGCAATAGTTGAGTCAGCTTAGGAGAAGCAAACTGAGTACTATATTAGTCAATGGAAAACTTAATTAAAGAGAAAAACTGTTCATGTAAAGCTAAATGGAAATGAGTTTTGGATCATCTGCTTTGGGAGATTATCTGTGACACTATTCTGTTCTAATAGCATTTTTAAGACACTCAACAGTTGATAAAGTCAACTTTGAATATTGCATGTTTTAGACACAGAGCAAAAGTAATTTGATGCTGTAGGCAGAATTAAGTCTTCTCCTTAGTCCCAAATTCCTTTTACGTTGTTTTTAGACTCAGGAATGACTAGGTAAAGAAACAAGATCCTCTTAACCAATGCCAGTATAATTGCTCCCTTGAGTTTTATCGCTGTCACCCCAATGCTCTATATTTCCTTCAAGAGGGAAGGAAAAGACAGTAATAGGCAAAGTAATTGGTGGGGATTCTCCTGATGTTACTATACATAGGATGTCATTGCCACTGATTTCCCCAGATCAACCATTCTGCCTGGTAAACGGGAAAATAGCAAAAAGTGTGGGAGGCCTCACATGCAAGCTTTCACGCGCACTGCTAAAGGTGTCGGACTTCCTCTGAGAGGTGAAGATGTGGGAATGCGGGAAGAGTGTATTGATTTTACAGAACTGGATGACAGGTTAGATTGGGCATCTGGAGGCTAATAATCCCATCTCCACTCACCAGGTCCATCTCCCATTTATGATCAAGGATGGGTATGACATCTGATCTTGATGGTTTCCATTTCAAAAAATAATCTGATCTTTTTTATAGTTAATCATATACTTACCATGCAGCCTAGTAATCCCACTCTTAGGTATTTATCCAAGTGAAATAAAAACAGGTTGACATAAAAACCTGTACACAAATGTTTATTTGTAGAAAACATATTTGGCTTTATTCATATTCATCCCCAAATGGAGAAAGCGTGAATGTCTTTCACCTACTGAATCAATAATCAAAATGTGATATAGCCATAAATGGAATACTACTCAGAAAAAAAAATACTCTTGATACACACAATAATATGAATGAATCTCAAATGCATTATGGGAAATAATGCCAGACCCATTTATATGCCATTCTGGAAAGAGCAAGACTATAGGATCAGAAAACAGATTAGCACTAGCCAGAAGTTGGGGGTTGGGGGAATGGTTAACTACAAAGGGGCATGAAGGAATTTTGCAGAGGGGAGGTATGGAACAGTTCTGTATCTAGATTGTAGTGGTGTTATCAAAACTCACTGAACTGTACACTAAAAAGTGTGAGTTTTACTATATAAAAATTATACATAAAACAACAGTACTATGAACAAAATTAGCTTTAGCAAGAGGAAAGATATAAGTTTATATACAAAAGAGACTACTGAACCATCAGGTAAACTATTTTGAAAACAAACACCAAAGATTTTATTTTATTCTTAATTTTTTATAGTTTTTATATAGGGTGGAGAAGTGGTAGTGAAGGTCATACATACTGCCCCCCCAAAGGAAGAGAGACCCAATTCGAAGCTATAGAATTTTCCCCCAATACTATCATAATTCTGCCTTTCAGATTCCAAAGGAGTTACATATAAATTATATCATGTGATCCTCAAAACTGCCCTGTGAGGGTAGGCAGACCAGATGACCAGTCATATTCCATTTTATAAATGAGGCTCAGGCTAAATATTTACCCAGTATTTCTTGAAATGATATATATAGTCCATTTAGTTCAACAAACCTTGATTGGGCCTATGCTAAGCAGCCCCTGCTCTAGAGGAGCTCACACTCTTGAAATCTCTGTAGAAACCACTGTGACTCCAAATGGGTGTGATGTATAGTGACAGCTATGACCTAACACTCACAGAATATGTCCTTTTCCAAAATTATAGACTTGCATTATCGGAAGAATTAGTATCTCAATTAGCATCTTAATTAACCTGCATTGATTGAGCACCTAGTATGACTACATCATCACCGCTTAAGTATTGATTTGGTGCAAATAGACTGCCAACTGTATATTGTTTGACTTAGGGCAAGTGTCTTTATCTTTCTAGTTGTAAATTTTCTCATCTGTGAAATGAGAGTATTATGCATGTGGTCACTAAATCCTGGGTTAGGGTTGGAGACATCAGTGTGAATTCATGCTTAGCTTAAGATAGGTACAGATGGATAAATATATTAATAGAAATACTTATAAATATGTGTGTACTCATAGGTTAGTATACACACGTATTTCCAAGCTCTGTCCTCTGAGGGACCTAGAAGCAATGACAATCAGGAGCAATAAGCACACCAGTTCTTGGTTTCTAATACCATTCTCTAATAAAAGGAACCAGGGCTCCTGGGAGAAATGACTGATTCTAGGACTGGGACAGGGAATACATAAGATGAGTCTGGAGCACTTTATAGTGCCAGGAAGCAAAGAAATACTTTAAAAACAGTGAAAAAGTGACACAGATGCCAACTAAAAGAGGTCCCAATGGCTTTAGCCGGAATAATTTGAAGAATAAAATAAATAATTCAGAATTGGATTGTAACTCAAATTATAAAATATATACCCACGAATCCATACTGATATAAATAAATGATTAAATAAACAAATAAATGGTGGATAATTCTCATACTGAAGAATTCCAAAAATTTATGTAGATACTTTGCTGTCAAGGAGATGGAACATAATTATCCACCCCTTAAATGTGAACTGAGCATAGTTACTTCCTCTCAAAGCATACAGTATGGATAGAGGGGAAAAGAATAACTTTACAGTGGAGAAACCTGACAAACTCTTACCTCAGCCAGGTGATCAAGGCTAACATCATTAGTAATAAGTCATTAATAGCACATACCCTTGATACAATATAATAAGAATAGCACTTTATCTCTGTGTCCTTCCTCCCTAAAACCTACAGCCCCAGCCTAATTATGAGAAAAAATATCAGACAATCACAAACTAAGGGATATTCTACAAAATACTTAATCAGTACTCCTCAAAAGTGCCAAGGTCATAAACAAGGAAAGTTTGAGAAACTGTCACAGTCTAGAGGAGCCTAGTGATTAAATGTAGTGCGGGATCCTCAATGGGGTCCTATGACAGAAAAAGAGCATTAGGTTTAAATTGAATAAGTGAAAATAAAATATGGAACTTAGTTCTGTGAGAAGTGCCAAGGTCCTGAGAGACAACAAAAGACCGAGGAACTGACAAAAATTAGAGGAGACTAAGTAGACATAACAACTAAATGCAATATGGGCTCCTGAATTCGATCCTGGAATGCAAAAAGTAAATTAGTGGAAACAGTGGTGAAATGTGAATAAAGTCTGTGGTTTAGTTAATAGTATTGTATCAATATTCATTTCCTTGTTTTGATAATTGTTATAATGTTATGTGAAATGTTGTCTTCAGGGAGCCTGAATAAAGGGCATACAGGAACTGTACTATTTTTGCAACTTTTCTGAAAGACTGAAATCATTTCCAAATAAAAAGTTTAAAAAATTACTAAAGTAAAACAATAAAATACATGAAGTCCAGTTCTATAGTCAGAAGACTCTTCTAATGAGAGAAATTTGCACCCAAGAAAATGGAGAAAAAAGACTCTGAAAAGAGCTTTAAATAAGTTTATTGAAAATCCTCAAGGAAGGGAAGATGCTAGTTTGAAAACATCCCTGCTCCATACCGCTCCTCACCCCTGGCCACACAGTTTTCGCAAATCAGAAGCTCTTAGTACTGGCAGATAGTGGAGAACAGTAAAGGCCTCAGGATCAGTAGGAGGCCAAACGGAGCAGGTACAGTTCTACCTCTCCTTTTGGCTAAATCAATGGTTCTCAAACTTTACCCTGCATCAAAATTACCTGGAGGGCCAAATATATAGATAGCTGGGCTATGTGCCCAGAGTTTCTGATGCAGTAAGTCTCGGGTGGGGCCTGAGCATTTCTATCAAGTGCCAGATGCTGCTGCTGCTTCTGGTTCAAGGAACACATTTTGAAAAACACTGACCTAAGCAAGCAAGAATCAAGACCACTATTGGAGATCCCTGATAAAAGGAATTATGCAGAAAGTAATTAGCTGACTCTTAGAACCATAAAAAGGTTCCCATACCTCAGAAATAAAATAAACAATCAGAACCAACCAGGATGTGGGTGAACAAATCTCTCATACAGAAGAATTGCAAATAATTTATGAAGATACTGCCCTCTCAAGCAGGTAGAGCATAACTCCAGGCCTGTGACTGCTTGTCCACAGAAATGCTAGCTTGCAGGTTTGGCCATGGATGGTGTCTGGGAATTCAGATGTGAGAGGAGGTTCTTACCATCCTAACCGTAAGAGTGGTTCACTGTGTCTAAAGTCTTTGTACACACAGTGCGGTTTATGTTGAAACCTGCTTTCCTTCTGGGAGTCTGGAATTTTGATATGTGCTAAGCAGAGGGTGCCTATGTGACTAGCCCCCACTAAAAACCTTGGGCACCAAGTGGAGAGATGTGAAAATCTTCTGATTGCTTCTATTTTCTTAGAGAAAAAAAGAAGCAAGGTGATTCACTGATTGTGAGGAAAGGGGACAAAGTATTTGAGGTTTGCACGGGTGGGAGGTATGAAATAATCGACTGGAAGAGTGGGACAGAGAATTAACAAGAAAAATGAAGTGTGATTGACAGGTAGCACTGAAGGCCCATTTATGTTTGGTGGTTATGAATTTAAGACAACGCAAGTCACTATAGTGTTATTTTTCTCTTACCATGTTTAGCTGTTTCAGTGTAGGCACATAACCAAAGGTGAAGTTTAGCCAAATGAGTACACAGGAGGGCACAGAGGAGTCGAGACTGTATGGTAGTATGTGATTATAACATTGGACCATGGGTTTTAAACCAGGTGGGCTGGACAGTGAAGATAGAGCAAGTGGTGTAAGGCCCAGTGGCGTCAAAGAACTGCTAGAGTTGGAGTACCAGAATGAATGAACTGAAAAGCTAAGAGAGAATTTTGGAGAGGGGGATGCTTGAAATTGATATTTTAGTGGTGTTGCAATAATTAGTAATGATAATGCCTTAGATGTGACCATGGGTGTAGGTAGATAAGGTGAAGTAGATCATAAAGTCATTGTAAAAAGGCCATAGAATCGAAAGACCAGATGAAAGGGAGTTTTAGAGGTCTACTTCAACATTCATCCTCTCTTCCTCCTTAATAACAGCTTTGATTGGTATCTGGGCACATTGCTTCTCTATATAAAGACACATTTCCCAGCCTCCCTGGTAGCTGCTACATATATGTGATTAAGTTCTTCCAGTGAGATCTAAGTGAAAATGTTATATGGAACTTCTGTTAAATTTCCTTAAAAGAAAATGGGTGTGTCGTTTTCTTTTTACATTTTTCCTTCCTTCTGTGTAGAATGTCCATGTAGCGGCTACAGCCCAGCAGCCACCTTGGACCATGGTAGAAGCCACGTGCTGAGGATAGTGGAACAGAAAGAGGAGCTGGGGAGCTGTTACATCGTCTTAGGGCTATTTACCTGCAGACGTTTTTATATAAGAGAAAAATAAACTTAATTCTTGTTTAAGCCATTGTTGTTTGGGGTTTTTCTGTTATATGTAGCTGAACCTAATCCTAACTGATACATTAGATCGATGAAAGTATCACTCACATAGATGTTAACATCAACTTCAGAAGTAGTTACGAATATGTAGAGAGGCAGAGAGCTTGGTGCTAACATCTTCACTAAATGAAGAGGAGTGAACAAGTCTGTAAATACCTTCAATTTGGAGAGATTGTGAGTGCTTCAAAGGACCTGGGGAATTTGAAAAAGCAAGGAGAAACAGCAATGAGGATCAGGGCAGCACGAAGATCAAGGAAGACATATGTGTCTCCTTCTTTCTGTGTTAAGATACTCACTTTTGAAGTCCTGTGTTTGAGGAAATTAGTTATAGATGGAACATACTGCTTGTGTGTCAAGCCACAACCAAACATTAGAGGTAACATACTGACTGAGATCAATGACTCAGAATATTTTTTGGAAGAAAATGCTTGTTCCCACAGACATTTCACAATATTAAGCACTGATCACTTTTTATAAAAGTAGTATTCACTATTTGATGTAATCCTTTAAGAATCATGTTTACCTTTCCTGTAGAATTTATTCATTCGATTAATTAATTCTTAATTTACTGAGGTCTTACTATGTTCTAGGCACTACATTAGGCACTAAGAACATACAGATTAATTACAAAGTATCTTCATCCAAGGAGTTCACTAGCTTAAGGAGGAAACAGGTGAGAGAATCAATTGTTATTGTGTAGTGTCATAAGGATATTCACGAAATATAATTGAGGAATATACTAGGTATAATGAGAACACAAAGGAAGATCACCTATTTCATATTGGGGACCAGCAAGCTATTCCTGGAAGAGATAACAGATGAACCAAATCTTGAGGACAGTATAGGTGATAGCCAGGTGGGCAAGTGGAGAATTTATCAAGAGGAGAATACTGCGCAAAAATGTGTGTAGAAACATGGGCCCTCTCTCTCCAAGATGGTGTCCTTGCTGCAGTCGGAGAGGGTTCTCTCTCTGTCTAGTCCAGGGAGAAAAGAAGGTTCGGCCCCACTTTCACAGCTCTACTTCTGCTGCTATTGTAGCGAGTTGCAGTCTCTGGAATGTGTGTCTCACGAGGTGGAGTCTCATTATTGTCCCAGTTGCTTAGAAGATACACCATCGGCTAAAGGCAAACTAAAAAAGAATCGATGTGCCAACTGCTTTGACTGTCCTAGCTGCATGCACACCCTCTCCACCTGGACAACAAGTGTCTCCACACAACTTCCAGATGACCCAGCCAAGACCACCATGAAGAAAGCCTACTACCTGTCCTGTGGATTTTGTCGCTAGATGTCTAGAGATGTGGGCATGGCAGACAAATCTGTTGCTAGTGGTGGTTGGCAGGAACCTGAAAATCCTCACACGCATCAGATGAACAAATTGATTGAATATTGCCAGCAGCTTGCTCAGAAAGAGAAAGTTGAGCATGATTGCAAGAAACTGGCGTGATGTAGAAAGTATATGCCTCTGACTTTTTTGGACAAATATGGTCTTGGAACCAGGCTTCAGCGACCGTGAGCTGGTACATCCATCAGTACCCTTGCCAGACTTTCCCTTAAAGAGGGAGAGGACCAGAAAGAGATAAAGATTGGGCCAGCTCAGGCTATAGATGCAGTGGAACCTCTACCTGAAGACTATTATATAAGACCAGTAAATTTAACAGGTGACCACCCTTCAGCAGCATCTCTTACAACCTAATTTCCAACCAGTCTGTGCTTCACAGCTCTATCCTTCCCACAAACATCTTCTGATCAAACAGTCCCTGCATTGCCGCAAATGTGAGCATAATTTGAGCAAGCCAGAATTTAATCCAACATCTATCAAATTCAAAACCCAACTGGTTGTGTCAATTGTATTCCAGAAGTGAGAATCATGTCAATTTCCAACGTTTTCTACACGAAGGAGAGCCAGGTCCTCCTGACTCTTAAGAATCCAGTGGAGAACCTCACCCATGTGACTGTTGGAGTGTGAGGAGGGAGACCATAATAATATCAAGAGCACTGCTAAGGCGGTGGTGCCTCACAAGGAGCTTGTTTTCGCTGGCAAGGACTTAGCCTCAGAGTACAATGAGTTGGCAGAACCCCAAGACTTTTAGGACGATCTTGACATTATATCCTTCAGAGAGGCCAACAAAGTGGGTATTTTCATCAAAGTTACTCCACAACATGGGGACAAAATGACCGTGTGCTTCAAGATGAAGCGTGAGTTTAGAAACCTGGCAGCCCCCATCTGCCCCAGTGAAGAAAGTGACAAGGGCACAGAGGTCATCTGACTCACCCACCATGTGGAACTCAGCTTGGGCCCACTTCTACCTTAAAAGTTTCCACTGGCGAGGTGGGCGGATTGTTTGAGCTTAGGAGTTCGAGATCAGCCTGAGCAAGAGTGAGACCCCATCTCTACTAAAAAAATAGAAAGAAATTAGCTGGACAACTAAAGATATATGTAGAAAAAATTAGCTGGGCATGGTGGTGCATGCCTGTGTTCAGTCCCAGCTACTCGGGAAGCTGAGACAAGAGGATTGCTTGAGCCCAGGAGTCTGAGGTTGCTGTGAGCTAGGCTGATGCCACAGCACTCTAGCCTGGGCAACAGAGTGAGACTGTGTCTCAAAAAAAAAAAAAAAAAAAAAGTGTTCCACTGGCAGGCAGATCCCAAAGGACAGGGTTACCATAAACTTGAATGAGGAAGCTGCTGCTTTATTAGGCCGTGTTTATAATGATGTACCCACACACTATTGAATCCTATTCCTAGGAAAATGGGAGGATAGGCCAGGTATTACGAACACAGGGAAACTGCTATTCCTCTTGCCCGCACCTCTGTTGACCTCAGTAAGTCTGTGTCTTCCTTACTCTGCATGGTGAATAACAACGGTATAGTTCCATCCCAGTAAAGCGGATGGCCATTCCTTGGAGTGGCATTAGATTTACCACCTGAGAAGCTCTGACTATATTAGCTCTCGATCTGATCTCACAAAGGATCACAATCTCACAGATGAAACTTAAAAATGATAACCCAAAGGTGGACCTGCTATTAATGATCCAGCATTGGTCTCAATTTACCAACTGCTCCCTGCATTCTATTAAGTATAATCTTACAATCTAAAACATGTCCCCTCACTTACCTTCATGGCTCCCATTTTGCCATAGATT
>CAUYSK010023866.1:0-65214 GCA_963575035.1 Avahi laniger | reverse complement strand
TTTATCTCCTTACTTATATTTAGTAGGGTTTGCTTTATGAATCTGGGTGCTCCTGTGTTAGTTTCATAAATATTTAGGATTAGTATGTCTTCTTGTTGAATTGCTCCCTTTACCTTTATATAATTACCATCTATGTCTTTTTTTACTTTTGTTGATTTAAAGTCAATTTTACCTGATATCAGAATCGCTACATATCGCTTCTTGGTCCTTTGGCTAAGATCAAGTGGAGAATGGCTACACTTGCTTTCTTTTGGTTTCCATTTGCATGCAATATTGTTTTCAATCCATTCACCTTGAGTCTGTGTGAGTCCTTGTGGGTTAGATGTGTCTCCTGGAGATAGCAGATACTTGGCTTGTATTTTTTTATCCATTCAGCCAGCCTATGTCTCTTGAGTGGAAATTCAAGCCATTTACATTGACAGAATTGATATGTGTGATACTGTTCTATTCATCCTGTTGGATGGTACCTTATTGTTTTGTTTTACCTCTTGTGCTATTATTTTATATAAGCCCTGAGCTTTAGTTCTTGAGTGGTTTTACTCTGGTGGGTGTCTATTATGCCGATCCATGTATAATGCAGTTTGAGTATTTCCTGCAGGAAAGATCTGGTCTTGAAAAATTCCCTCACTGTTTATTTGTCTAGAAATTTCTTTATTTCTACTTCATATATAAAACTTAGTTTTGCAGGATACAAAATTTTAGGCTGACCATTGTTCTGTTTAAAGAGACTGAAAATGGGACCCCAGTTCCTTCTGGCTTGTAAGGTCTCAGTTGAGATGTCTATATTTAGCCTGATGGGTTTTCCTTTGTAAGTTACTTGATTTTTTTCACCTTACAGTTCACAGGAGTTCCTCCTTTGTGTTGATTTTGGGCAGTTTGATGACTTTGTGTCTTGGTGATTGCTTCTTTACACTGAATCTTCCACATGTTCATTGAACTTCTTGTATCTGGATGTCTAAATCTCTAGCAAGACCAGGTCCATTTTCCTCAATACTATTCCCACAAGAAGGTTTTCCAGCCTTTGTGTGTTTTCTTATTCACCCTTAGGGATGTCTATGATTCTCATATTTGGCCATTTTACATAATCTCATATTTCTTGTAGGCTTTATTCATGCCTCTTAATTCTCTGTTCTTTATTTCCGACTGAGTTAATTTGAAAAAATTGTCTTCAAGCTCTGAGATTCTTTCTTCTGCCTTGTCTAGTTAAAGTTCTTAAAACTTTCCACTGTGTTTTGTATTTCCATAAATGAATTTTTTATTCGAAGAAGTTCTATTTGTTTTTTTCTTAATATGTCCATCTCTTTAGTGAATTTTTCATTCATTTCTGAATTGTTTTTTCTGTTTTTTTAGTTGATTTTCCATTTTCTGTTAGATTTCATTAAGCTTCTTTATAATCTATATTTGGAATTCTTTATTTGTCACTTCAATATTTTCATTCTGGTTGGTATCCATTTCTATGAGGCTGGCATTCCTTTTTGGGGATGTCCTTTCACTCTGATTTTTCATACTACTGGAGGTCTTTTGCTCATTCCTTCTCATTGGAATTGCTGTCATTTCTTGTTTTTGGATATTCTTTTGTTTAGATGGGGCTTCCCCCTCCCCCCACTCATATGTATGTTTATATCATATGTTGGGTACAAAACTTTGGCTTTTCTTGTGTGTGCTTTGATGGTGATCTAGATTCTAGATGGATGCCTTGGTTACATAAATCCTTAGCATGGTGGTTTTTCAGTTGCTAGTTGTTTGTAGGCTGTAGCAGTGGTGAGCTATGTGAGTGGGCAGATTCCCTGTCTCACTTTGACAAGGGAGGATGGAGGTTTTTGAAATCCTTTCTCTTTCCCCAGCCCCATAGTCTTCTTAACAGTGTGAATTGTATTGGCAAACCCAGTTTAATCTATGAGACAGTAGGTTGTGCTTGTCAGTGAGAATCAACCACACCCTGTATGATTGAGTCAGTAAATGCTATAAATGGCATACAAATTGACCTCCCTGTCAGTAGGTGGTGCTTGCCAGAAGGAACAAGCTGCAATGTTGTTTAGGGGACATGTGACTGGCTCCAGTATCTCAGGAGAAGCCCTTGAATGCCCCAGCTGGTGGGTGGTGGGTAGGGGAGTGAGATTGGGTGGGGTTGGGTTGGGTGAGCCTGCCCTCAGCCTCCACAAAAGCTGGCAAGGTAGCTGTTTTGGCAGGGATCAAAGGTCTGTTCCCAGATTCTGTGTAAAGCCATTAAGGAGGGGCTGAAGTGGCCCCACCCATCCAGAAAGTCTGCTTACTTGTGAGCTGTCTGAGATTCACAATCTGGCTGTCAAGAGCAAGTTTCACTCTTCTCCCCACTCCCTGCTCCTCAGTCTTCTTCTGGTGTCTGCTGGCAGGCAGGAGTTCAAATTAGCTGAACTCCCCCATGATTTCACTGTGGACTGGGAGCTTCCCCACCTAGCATCCCAGCCTGGGGCTGAAAGCACAGCCTTCCTATGGGGCGAGAGATGCCCTGTGAGTTTGCCCAGTGTAGCTGGGACCCACACTGCACTCTCCTATCACTTCTGTCCAGGCGGCTTCCCTCACCTCCTGAGATTAATTCACAAATCTCCCCTCCATGTCCCTGAGCAACACAATCGTGAATTGGAGGTATGGAATCTGGCCTGCAGGCCTGTCCTCAGATCACCTGAGATCAATCCCTAATCATGCCAGGGAGAAGTGTGCTGGTCCCAAATGCCTATGGAGTGCTCAAGCAAGTTTGATATCCTTCTGCTTCAGGATGTGCCTTGCTCTGATGGAGCTACCAGGCAAGCAGCATGGAGAGCGGGGTGCAGGGAGCAGGGAGCTCACAGTCCAAGCACCCCTCAGCCTGCTGCAGGGCCTTAAGAGGAAAGGTTTGAGCCCCCACTCTCTATGGAAGCCTCAATGTGGTGGCTCTCTTAGCAGCCACAGGGAGGGGAGGGGAAGGGCAGGAAAAGTATCTGGATAGAGGAAAGCTAGCACTCTGGTCATCTCTATCCCTCTCTCTGGGAGGCCACCCACACAGAATGTCCATTTTCTGCAGTCATGCAGATCCCCTGGTACCCACTCAACCCCTGTGGCTCCCACAGTCTGGGCCAGAGTTGGGAAACGTTTGTGTGGGAATGAGCAAGACAAAACCTGAGGAGTTGCAGCCCCCTAGGGAGGACAAATGTACACAATGGGCAGAGAAACAATATGGTGCCTCTTGTCCCAGCTCAGTTCTGTGGTAATGGGAAGTGCCCCAGGGGGGCTGGGAGCCTAGTGCTTTGTTAACAGGAAGCTCCCAGTTCACTGGAG
This sequence comes from Avahi laniger, assembly GCA_963575035.1. Taxonomy (NCBI): domain Eukaryota; kingdom Metazoa; phylum Chordata; class Mammalia; order Primates; family Indriidae; genus Avahi; species Avahi laniger. The sequence goes on along the minus strand of CAUYSK010023866.1, from coordinate 61,920 downwards.
GCAGCAGCTTTGGGGCTCATGGGAATAGAAAGTCTCTCCAGCAGCGTGGGTACCTGCTGACTGTCAGAGGTGAGAGGGATGGACTGGACTCCTTTTCACTGGACTCCAAACTTCTCTGTGGTTGATCTCTGCTTGTATTTTGCTCATTCTTGTTCCGCTCTGCAACTTCTTTCTGCAGAATCTCTTATAGATTCTGGCACCGTTCCCTCAGAATTACGCCTGATCTATGTTTGTTTGTTTGCTTCTCTTTCATCTGGAACCTTTCCTTCTTACTGAGATGTTTTGGCAGCTGGTGTCTCTGGTCAGCCATCTAGAATCTCTGAGAGAGAAATCTTATAATCTTTGTGAATACTATAGAAAGTGAAGGAGTTCAGGAAATTTCACCCCAAAATATGACTACTTGGTATAAAGAATATTTTGAATTAAACACCATTCAAAATCAAAAAGCATTGAAGGGAACTTTCCCTCTATCTGCATAAATCAGACTGACAAATCAAAAGATAAAAAGAGGCAATTGACTTCCCTTCCTCTCCCTGTTATCAAAATATATTGTAGAAAGGAGGATCAAGAATGCAACCAGACCTGGCCCAAATCATTTAAATATAATATCTATCTCTCAGGTTAATTTGCAAAGAGAATCACTTACAAGTCAATCTGTTTCCCCATCCATTTATCCTCCCTAACACCATTCTGTTCCTCCTGAACAGAATTACGTGTACTCCTCGTCTTCCTCTTTCCTCCAAAAGGACAGGTATAAAAACATCTGAACTTCCTTGGAATGTTGAGTAATCACTCTGTGATTCTCCCCATACATATGATAAATAAACTTTTCTCATATTAATCTGCCTTAATTGTGATTTGATCTTTCAGTGAAATTTTTGGAGGATAGGGCAAGTTTCCCTTCATTCCTACACAAGCCTGATCCTTTGTGGGGAGTTATCCATTTCATTTCATTCTGTCTTCAGTGGGGGCAATACTCAGACTCAGACCATCCTGTTATTTGTACCTCACAACAAACACTGTGTTTCCCCAGTTAGGAAGCCAGTCCATCTCTCTTTTCAGCCATCCTGCACAACAGCTTCTGGGAAAGGAAACAGACTAGTACTGAGGAGGAGATAGGGAGAGACTCACTCTTCCTAGCCCTGCAGGACCATACAGATGAGAAAGAAGCAGAAATGGCAGAATAGAAGAGATGGATGGTGATAGAACATAGCCCATGTCACTGCTCCAGATGGTACAGACAAGTGGAGAGAATGACATGAGCCGTGGACTTTTGAACCAGAATCCAAGTCATATTTTGACAGACCATCTTGACACTGCCCTCTCTGCATGGACGGAGAGCGAAAAATTCTTGCTGCTCTTGAGTGGAAAATAGCTCAGGGGTACCTCAAAGGGCCCAATCTCAGCCTACCTTGGTAGAGATAAAGCAGCCAAACAAAGGAGATGCCGGGGACTCAGAAGATTCTATAGTCCTAGTGGGACCTAAGTGGAGACCAATTAAGCAAGGGCTCTGGCCAAGGCAAGGATGATGTAACCATGAATTATATCAGCGTCCAACTATAGCTATGAATGAAGCCATCCAGCAACCACCTAGCAGAGACTAGGGGGGTGGAGTGTTGTGGAGACCAGAGGTGGCAGCTCTAAGGCCCCCTTCACTCTGCTGGCAGGAGGTCACATGGAGCTTCTGGATGCACCCAGATAGCATCCCGGAGAAGAGAAGTGGAGAGGACCAGACCTGCAAGACTAAGCATTGAGGCCCAGAGGGCCTGCTCAGATTATTGGTCAGCAAAAGGATGTCACCAACATGTTCATGGTAGTTGCCTAAGAAGGTATAATTTCAAGTGATTTTTATTTTCTTCTTTACTTTTATATATCACTTGGATTTTTTTTACCACAGACTTGAATTATTTATATAATCAGAGAAATATGCTGTGTTTATCATACTAAGATTACCGAATTGGACAAAATTAATTCTCCCCCCTTAGACACACATGCATCCTATCCTTCTTGCTGTTTAGTGGGTGGAAGCTCTAAAAATGATCAGTAATACAGGGAGAACAAAAGTTAACTTTCCCTGAAGTCTCAACTTAAGGTGAAAAATTTGCAACCACATTCTACATCCCTGCCCACCCCCAGCCATATCTGGAACTCCAAATTCAGTGACCCCTCTTTGCTGACTTACCACTCCTTTTGTCTCTCAGAGATAAATTATCCTGTGATTCTTAATTTCCTATAGGCCTGCCATGCTCTTATATTTGATCTTTATTTATCTTTCCCACCCTTTGCTGGTTCTCCTTATTGAGATAAGGATTCATAACGTCTAAAAAGGGGTGGGGAGGTGGAGAGCAGATTCCACAATTGTATCCTTTGTTTCTTTTGTAATCTTTGCTTATATTCAGTCAAAGACATAGTTCTTACTCAACATCCTGAGTAACCTTTAACTAAATTGCCCATGGCATTCAATAAGCAAAAGGCAGAACTCCAAACAAAGAGGTTGAGCAAATTAAACAAAAAACTTCCAATTCAACAGTCTCTATATAGACTCAATGACAGCAGTAAGTTATCCCCTTAAGGTGGGCAAAATGATCAGGAAAAAGGAACAAAGCTGAAATGGGTCAGAGCGAATTCTCAAGGTATAAATAATAATTAATAATAATATGTAGAAGAAAAAGAAGAACCTCCCCCCATGAGGAGCTAGGATGGAAGCAGGAGATAACAGACATCCTCACACCAGGTGTGCCTTGTCCTCTCAGAGCTGAATTTGGCAATCCCTTCCTCCTGGCTCCTCTCTGACAGGTCTTCAGTCACTTTGCCCAGGTCTCTGAGGCTGGCAAAGCAGATGCCTGTTCAGCACAGGCTCCTGACCATGGTACAGCCGGTCTGGACCCAGCGAGAATGCTGGCCTTCCAGTTTTCATTAAAAATTACTTCTTTCACACCCCAAATCACAACTTGCCTCTTTGCCACTGGCTTTATGCTATTGAGTCTGTTCTCCCCTGGCATCCAAATGCTCTTTCCCCATTCTAAGGGGGGTGTACTTTAGTCACCCTTGGTGACACCCTGTCTTCAGCTGGACCTTGTTGAACACCGGACTGGTTGCCTCTGACTAATCTAAGTCCCTGAGATCCTTTGTGATCCTGTTTTTCAAGATGCCAGCATGACCTGTCACTGCATCCCTGACAGCCTCTGCAAGCTAAGCACTCCACTCTGTCACAAACTCCATAGAAGGCCCAACCTGAGCATGATTTTGTCCCCCAGGGGACATTTGGCTTTGTCTGGAGGTATTTTTGGTTCTTACAACTGGGAGTGGGAGGGTTGTAACCAGTATCAAGTAGGTAGGGAGCAGAGATGCTACTAAATATCTTACAATGCCCAAGATAGCCCTCAAAACAAATAATTATCCAACTCAGAATGTCATAGTGCTGAGGTTGAGGGACCCCTGCCCCATAGGAAGGCTCTGCCTTCAGATCCCAGGAGGTCCCTCCAGGAGGAGGTGTTGTTTAGCCCACCTCTCCGCCCATCAGTCAGACATCCTCCTCCTCTTTATAAAAAAAGAACATAAAGTCATGGAATTGAAGTACACAAATGTTGAAATGGCCTCAATTCACAGATGAGGAAGCTGAGGCCCCTAGGGAAGATGCTGTTCCACCAAGGACAAACCGTGAGGCTGGGCTGTCTGGAACTTAATGTCCTGTTACAGTAAAAACTCCCCATTAATCTGTCTGGCAGGAATTTATTCAGAAACAGAAGCCAAGTCAGTCTGACAGGACCCACTCTGGACAATTCTGTTCTGTGTTCTCTTGCTTCCAAAGGACAGTACAATGTCATTCTTCAGGCAGATTTCTGAATTATTTTCAAATTATTTGATGTCTGTGTTTCCCCATATTATAAAAAATGCTAGGGTAATTCCCTGTGTATCTGCATTTGCTTATTTAATTATTGTGTATTATCTTCCAAGGCAACATTTTCCCTGGACTGATGCTTGCGTACAAAGGCACTCTGTAAGGCAATGTCACCCAGTGGTTATGAGCTTTCGTTCTGTAGTGACACAAATTGGATTCAGCATTTTATGAGTCTTCTTTTCAACTGTGGCTATAGAAACTCAATTCAAACTATTTTAAGCCTAAAAGAGGAATTTGAGAACTCGTTTATTTGGGAAATCCAAAGTTATGGCTGGCATCAGGAATAGCCTAATCTGGGAATTCAAACAATGACATCAGGGTTTATTTTCCCTTTTCCCTCCATTTCTCCCTGATTTCTTCCATGGGTTTTATTTAAACCAAGAGTCTCTCTCTCTCTCTCTCTCTCTCCATGGCAAAAATGCACCTCAGCAGCTGTAGGCTCTCAAGAACTGAAGCCTCTTCTCTCCAGCACCTGAATCAAATTCCAAAATGGTCTCTATTGGCCTCACTTGGCAGAGGAGTTGGGCCACTCCTTTGATCCTCAGGCTTATCAGAATCACAGGGAGTGAGAAAGGGGAACTGTACCAAAAGGAAGCATTCAGAGGAAGAGCAAGTATTAACAACCATATGTATGCATGCATATATATGCCACGAGACCATCACTAACCACAATCAAAATAATGAACATATTCCTTCATGTTCCTTTGTAATCCACTGTTCACCTCTTCCCTCTTCACCCCATCCCTCTCCCTAGGCAAGATATATTCAGCCTTCTTTCATGACTGATTAATTTATAATTTCTGAATTTTAAATAAATTGAATCATGTAGTATGTCTTCTATCTGATGTCTTTCACTCAGCATCCATTATTTTAAAATTCATCCATTATTGATGCATCAATAGTTTATTTTTATTACTAAGTAGTATTCCATTATAAGGATGGGCCACAATTTGTTTATCCATTCCCCTGTCGATGGAAATATGGGTTGTTTCCAGTTTAGGACTGTAGTGGATTAGGTTGTGTTCCCTAAACAAAAATGTCCAAGTCCTAACCCTTGTATGTGCATGCAGTTTTATTTGGAAATAAAGCCATTGCAGTTGTAATCAAGTTAAGGATGTCAGGGAGAGAACATCCTGGATTTAGAGCAGGCCCTAAATCCAAGGACTGACGTCTTTATTAGAGAAAGGAGACTTGAGGCCCACAGAGATAAAGGGAAAATGGCCATGTTAAGACAGAGCAGACATTGGAGTTACACTGCCACAAGCCAAGGAGTGCCAGGAACCACCAGAAGCTGAAAGAGGCAAGGAAGTGTTCTTCCCTAGAGCCTTCGAAGGGAGTATGGTTCTGCTAATACGCTGATTTCAAACTTCCGGCCTCCAGAGCAGTGAGAGAACACATTCCTATTGTTTTAAGCCACTAAGTTTGTGGTAATTTGTTGCAGCAGCTCTAGGAGGCTAACATAGGACCGTTGCAAACAAAGTTGCTAAAATTCCTGTACAACTTTCTGTGTAGTTATGTATGCTTTCATTCTCTTGGGTAAATACCTAGGAGTGGAATGGCGGAGTGACATGGTAAGTATATGTTTAATATTCTAAGAAACTGCCAAACAGCTTTCTAAAGTGATTGTATCATTATACATCACCCCCCCCCAATAATGTATGAGAGTTTCAGTTGCTCCGTATGCCCAGGAACACTTGGTACAGTTAGTGTTTTTAATTTTAACCATTTGAATAGATCTGTGATGGTATGTTGCTGTGGTTTCCATTCGTATTGCCCTAATGACTAACGGTGTTGAGCATCGTCTTGTTTTTCGTTCATACACATTTTTTAGTGAAATGCTGTTTCAAATCTTTTGCTCATTTTTATAGGGTTTTGTTTTGTTTGTTGTTGTTGTTGTTACTATGTTCTTAGGGTTCTTTATATTCTGGATTTAAATTTTTTGTCAAATAAGGGATCTGCTAATATTTTGTTCCACATTGTCACTAGTCTTTTTATCCTCTTAAAAATGTGTTTATAAGACCAGAGGTCTTAATTTTGATAAAGTTGAGATTATCAATGTTGTCTTTTGTGGATTGTGTTATTGGTGTCACATCTAAAAAAATCATTGCCTAACCCAAGTTTACAAATATTTCTTACACGCTTTCTTCTGGAAGTTTCTAGCTTATGGTTTTACATTCAGAACTACAGTTCATTTTATGTTATTTTTTATAAGATACAGGATTCATTTTTTGTATATTCATATCCAATTGTTGCAACATCATTTATTGGAAAAACTATTCTTTCTCCATTGAATTGTCTTTGCAACTTTGTCAAAAATCAATTGACAGTCAGGTGCAGTGGCTCACGCCTATAATCCTAGCACTCTGGGAGGCCGAGGCAGGCAGATTGTTTGAGCTCAGGAGTTCGAGACCAGCCTGAGCAAGAGCGAGATCTCGTCTCCACCAAAAAAAAAAAAAAAAAAAATTGAAAGAAATCATCTGGACAACTAAAAATATATAGAAAAAAAAATTAGTCGGGCATGGTGGCGCATGCCTATAGTCCCAGCTACTCGGGAGGCTGAGACAGTAGGATTGATTGAGCCCAGGAGTTAGAGGTAGCTGTGAGCTAGGCTGACGCCATGGCACGCACTCTAGCCAGGACAACAAAGTGAGACTCTGTCTCAAAAAAAAAAAAAAAAACTTTTGTTATGACTCAGTTTACCCTTTAAAAACACTTAGAAAAAATGTGGCTATGTTTAAGCCATAGGGATAGATGCCTAGATTGAATAAACCAATGGCCCCATGTATAACTGTTGTAATTTAAAAGACACTGAGAAAAATTCTACAGATGGAAATCCTATAGCTTTGGTGTTACTCTTGAGCTAGCTCAAGTAACCCAGATATCTTCCAAATAAGCTGCCATCATACGGTGCTATGCAGGTGGCTGGTAACCGGCAATTCCCTGTCTCTGCAGCACCTCAGGCCATACAGAAGTTTTCAGTAAACTACAAATTGGGACTTGGCTCACTGTAATTTATTTCTTTTATAAAGAATCACCGTGCTAGCCAGATATTTAGAGAAACTTTCCTAAGTGCATTCATTTTCAACAAAAATTTATTAAATGCTAATTATTATAACCACTATAAGAAATACTATGACAAACAATCTATCATCCCAAGGGAAAAGGAAAATAGCATTTGTTAAACAACCATTGTGTGCCAGAAACTGTAGAAGATGCTACAGTCAACACAGAAAAGGGTGAAGTGGATAATTTGCATGTTTTAGACATAAGGAACACTATTCTTGTCTAATGTTAGACTTTTTCATTTGTAGATAACAAGAAATTCAATCCAAACTTTTTAAAAACAAATGGAATTTAAGAGTTCACAGGTAGAAATTCTGAAGTTTGGATGAGTTCAATCATAGCTGAATTTTGGTCTACAGTAATCAACTCATAATTCTCTCTCTCTCTCTTTTTTTTTTTTATCCGACTGACTCTCTTACTTTCTATTTTGGCTTCAAATCCAGACCTTATTTGGTGTGAAAACAGCTGCTCAGCTCTCGATTGCCATTTTCTGAAGGTCTAGAGCAACATAGACAGAAAGTAAGTCTCCTTCCTAAAGGACTAGCTAAAATCTGATTGCAACACATGGCCTCTGCGTGGGTCACATGCTCACACTGGAACTAATCACTGTGGCCAAAGAGAATTTGAAGAACAATTTGCCTGTGTCTTTTTCAGGTGCTCTACCCCTTCAATTAGTAAGTGAAAAAAACTTATGCAAAAGACATAGACCTACATAGATGTGAATCCTTAGCAGACTAATTTTTTTAAAAATAAGTTTATTCCACAGTTTAATTTACTTAGAATCACACTGTCGTAGGTAGTAGAATGTGAATTTGGAGCTATATCCTTATTGTTCCAAAGTATGAAAAAAAGTATGAGTTATTTTTTAAAAAATCTTTTGTTTCTGAATTTTATTAAGCTATAATAATATTTATATAGCACAATAGCAAAATAAAACAAAATTTGCATTCAATTTTCTATTGGAATCTGGAATTACATCTGGCATATGAAACGGTGACATTTAATGAAACTTTATTGAATAAATAAATGAAGTGTGGTCACAACTGACGTAAGGATGCATGCCTTCAACAAGAAGTAAGTTCTCAGGAGAACGCTATCGTAAGTGACTAGAGGAACAAGAAAAGTTACATTAATTACAGTACTTTTGAGTTTGGCCAGATGATTGATATAAATTGAGAGGATCTAAATTAGAATCGGAAAGAGCAGTTTAGACATAATGAGTAATTAAGTGGAAGCAGGAAAGCATGGGAGCTGATCAGATCACCTTGGCTGGACCACAGGCTGTGTGCAGATCAGTATTAGGAGATAGGGCTGCTGAGGGAGGGGGGTTCAATGTAGTTTGGACATAATCTATAAGCAACAGGAAGTTTATTAAGTTTTTTTCCTTTTTATTGGAGGGTTAGATCATCATAGGTATAATTTAGAAAAGGAATTCAGTGATTCCTTCTTTGGTGAATTCAAGTATGAAGAAAGTGAGAAATATATATAAAAAAAAACAGGAAAGAGGTAAATGTATTTATTTACAGGGTGAGAGGTAAAGAAGCTCAGCTTAGGGCTGTGTCTGGGAGACTAGAGAGGAACAGATTAACGACCAGACCTTATGAAGTTAGACATGAGCAGACAGCAAAAATTACTACAGGGTCTCCAGGGACTGCAGACACCACACTATATTTTTTTCTCTCTCCCTTCTGAAATCATTTACCTTTGGAATAGGAAAATCAAACTGATCTAAGAGATATTAAATACTGTGTTAAAGGTCTCAAAGAAGCTGAAAATCTAATTTCCAACCTAGGTCTGTGTGATCTCATATTCTCACTTCTGGCTACATCTCATACAAATGACAAATAAAGAAAATTCAAAATGCCAAGGGGACTCCAATTAGGGAAATTGTGACAAATTTTATAAAAGATGTCTTTGAGATAGGCCTAGAAGGATTTATTATGCAAAGAATAAAGAAACAAGGTTTTCTGCAAATGAATACAGATAAGCAAGAAAATATAGTGTAGGACTGTTGTGAGGAGTTGAGTTTTGTTGTAGCAAAAACACATAAGGGAGAGAAGGGAATGTTACAAAGGTAGGCTAAGGATAACTTGTGGAGTGCTGCAGTCATTAGGTTTTATTCTGAAAGTGAAGAAAGAACTCAAATACTATAATGTATTGAGTGGTAAGATTGAATTTGGACAGAATTGAGTTTATATCTGGCTCTAACACTTATTAAGTAGTACACCATATGTAGAATAGGGATAAAAATTTATGTTGCTGCTAGTTTTAGATGAGGCAGAGCATAAAAATTGCTTAGCTCAGTGTCTGGCATAGAGTAGTGTTCAATGTTTGTTAATTACTATTAACATATATAATAACCATAGTAAAAGAACAAAAATTAAAACTGAGTATTAAAAATAGAAGGCATGTAAATGATAAACTCAGACCTAATTTATAAACACAGACTTTAAACTCTATATTAAAAATTAAAAAATTATAGAGAAATACTTTAAGCAATTATTGTGCATAGGACAACAGGAAAGTTAGAAATTACTGATGAAACTCTATGTTAGACAATATGAATAAAGGTAGTATAATGTCTCTATTTCCAGTAACTTTCTCACATACCTGGTCTACTTTTCTTTGAAACTGTCATTTATTTCCTACTAAAGTCCAAATTCTTGATTTATTTCTGTACATAACTTCTAAAATTGCTCTAAGTTTACTATAAAATAGCACACTTCTGTAAATTATTTACATTATAAACTTACAATAAAAATTGAACTTTATTGTTTATGTTTTTACTTGCATAAATACAGTAAGGAAGAATGCTTCCCTAATGAAGTTGAAATTTTAATAATGACTTTTCAAATCAGAAGAATAAATATAATTTTTTTCATTTCTGCAAACCCAAGTATTGTGGTAGTCCAAAAAATGTTTTCAAGTATTCTAAGATAATAAAAGATGTCAAACAGATCAATTTAAAATTAGCTTAGTGGTACAAGTATCAAAAGGACTGTCAATATATTTAATATCTTAATTTTATGTTGGCAAGATGCAGGTCAGACTCAGGAAATAAAAAATGCAATAAATAAGTTAATGTAACCTCTATTTTTACAAGGTCTCTGATAAAATGATGCCCTTAAAAGATATCTCTTAAAAATTCATGAAACATAAAATATTAAGTTATCAAAATAATGTACATCTCATATGACTATACATCGCCAAATGGTTTCTGTTTGGTCTGCATCTGTTTTGTAAAAAGTCATTTGTGTCCAGTAAAATCTCTTTGAATTAGATTACACTGTTTCCTCTTGTGAAAAATAGTTTAGATGGAGGTAAAGATTTTTGGTGTAAAATATTACCGAATGAATTAAGATTACGTGCAAGAAATCATGAAGACATGTTTAGCCAATATAAATATGTGTATATTTATGATCAACTAAAAATATTTCTTATTCTCTTCCAACATAAATTAATAATCTATTTTCAAATTATATTCACATATCGATTAAATGAGTTTTATTGAGTTTTGATCAATAATTCTTCAAAAGTTCAACATGTATTTGATATTAATACAACTTTTTAAACAGAAATTAAATAATATATACTTTAATAAAAATATAAGCAATGTTTTCCATCACTCAAAAATGATAAATAATTGTGATTTACATTTTTTAGAAAAAAATATAGATTATTTTTGAGTTTTCTTGGCTTCAGTTACATAAATTAATCACTACTTTGATAGCATATTGAATCCCTGAATCTTTTTTTGTTTTAAATTGCCATATTAAAAAGAGGAAAGCTGAAACCTATATTAATGCATCCAAAATTTCATAGCATAAAAATAAGCTTCAACATCATAACATAAAAAAGAGTTACTGTGATTTTTATACTGCTTTTCTTGAAAATCAGTTGTCAATACATTAAGGAAAATGTATAAATATTTTTTTCATTCACTCCCACCCCCCCCAGAAAAAGACAAGAGTTTGGTAAGAAAAATAATAAAAATAGAGAAAAGTAGAAAAAAATAATAAAGTTTTTTTCTATATTACAGAAAAAAAAAACGCTCAGTCTAAACAAATACAGAAGAAACTTTAAGCATAACTAACCCAAATAAACAGTTTTAAGAGTCACTTAACAGTAACTGTCATTTTTATTTCCTCTGAAGCTACCATTTTGAGATACACCAAAGCCTAATAGCATGGCATTTGTCATCGCCTAATGTTATTAATACATGCATGTGGTTATGTTGAATACTTTCACTTGTGACAAATGAAAGTTTGAACATAATAGACAGCTTCTTCACATATTTAATAATTCAGTAGGTTTCTTTGTTACAATTCATTTTAAAGGCTCCGTGACATCCTTTTTATATACTTCATGTCTGTCTGAACCATATTTTAAAGAACTCTAAAATCTGACATTTCACTGCATAATTATTTTTCAAAAAGAAAAGCAAGAAATAAAACACTGTAAATAACAAGTAAATGTTAATAAGTGAACATACTTGGATGAAATAAAATAAAATATAATTTAAATTAAAAAAGGAAGTGTCTAAATATTCTTGGATTGACTCATGCTAACTAATACTTTCTTTTTTCTGCACAGATAGCTATAGTGAAGCTTCATCTACAGATTTGCAACTAAATTTAAATGATACAAAATATTAACTCAGTTGGATGCACAAAGAATGATTTTTACAGCCTCAGATCATTGTGAACATGGAGAACATCAGTGACACCAATGTTGCATATCCAAAGATAGCAGAAACGACTACCATCACTAATTTTACATTTAAATTAACCTTGCTTTTGTGTTCAAACAAAATTGAAAACTGATATGTATATAAAATAAGCATTTAGCCACATTCACAAAAAAATTCCAAAATGTTTTGTTGATATCATTAATTTATGCATGTGTTCTCAAAGATAAAAACATTTGTTTAATAATGTTCCTCTGTTGAGCCACAGCAGGATTCTTTAATTCAAAAGAGAGTTAGTCTGATGTTGTATGCTTCCATATTTAAAATTTTAACATTTAAATATAAATGGCATCAAGAAAAATTTCATGAAATCATAAAGTAGAGGCTACGGTAGAATATGTGTTCTTTTCCTTCAACAGAAAAATAATATATCCATTTAACAATATGAAGAATTAGAAACCTTGATATACGTTATCCTTTTCTTTATACAATTTTTATGGGAACTAGTTAATGCTTTATATGCTTGGTTCGAAATATTATAGTTTATTAAATATGTGTATGAAGTAGCCTTGCAACGTGCACATTAAATTTATCTAAGAAATTGCTTAAGTTCTCTCAATGTGCTCTGCCCCTCTTTTGTGGGGTATTAATTACATTGTATCTTAACTTCTGATAGATTTTTTTATGTATCTTTATTATTTTCTGAGGGTGTTTTTATTCCTGAGCAAACAGAGTCAAATAATCTCTCTAGCCATATAATTTACCTGTTTAGGGTTAAATAATTTTCATTTACCATTTCCAGCAAATCCAAAATCACATATGAAAAATAAAAAAAAAGGAGAAATTTGAAAGTATAGAAAAAAAAGTATAGAAATTTGCTGTATATATATATATATATATATATATATATATATATATACACACCACAGCTCTCTCTTAAGTAAAATACTGGGTACTGTCAAATGAACTATCCTGTTTAACTAAACACTTTAAGGATCTCTGAGTGAGGAAGCAAGAGCTATTTTACTCTTAATAAAACTCAAGAGTCATATCTGCAAGGTGGAATGTTTCTAAATTACATGTTATTAGTGCTCCATTGATTTCGCCAGTAAAAATTATTGTAGAATAAGCCTATTCAGAGGCTTTATTAAATCCTAGAGCTTAGACTCTGCTAATAAAACCCATACAAAACTCTTCCTTTTTAAAATAATTAAATCACCATATTTTAAATATAGCTTGTTCTTTAAATCCAACCTCATTTACCTATGCGACAAAAGCATTACGTAGCAAATATGGGCTACTAAAAAAATTAAATGCTCTGTAAAAAGACTTGATGGTCTATTTGGTTCACCCACTTTGAGTACTTGACTTTTTTCTCACAAGGCTCAGAAAGAACAGAGCACAGTTAACACAGAGCAGAGGCTAAGAAGGGGAATAGACAGGAATCTCTTAACTCAAGAAATAATGAAAACACCAAACTGAACACTCAGTGTTTTTCTGTTGAAGCATTTTACACTCAATGTGTGAGCTGTACTAACATGCAAAAGAAGGTTAAAAGTATTACTTAAAATAAAAGCAAGCCTGGTAAACACAATGAAAAAAGGGAAGAATGGCATTATGGATCAAACTCGAAGGGTAGTGTGCTTGTTTCTTTGGAAATATAGTAAGGTGAAGAAAGTTATCCAATGTTTATGTATCCAGTGTTTTGCATCCATATAAGAATTCTGGAAGGTTTGCTAACTATGGTTTGCATATGTATGTACATACACATACATAAAACTTTATGTATATAGTTCTTTTTTTTTTTTTTTGGAGACAGAATCTCGCTCTGTTGCCCGGGCTAGAGTGCCATGGCATCAGCCTATCTCACAGCAGCCTCACTTATGGCAGTGAAAACATCTGATTTCCTACAGCACAGTAGCCCTGCATGGGTTTTTTTTTTTTTTTACTGCTCACTCCCAATCTTTTGTAATGCCATTTTCTAAACCTATTTCTGAGTGTAGTCTCAGCTTATGGTTGTGTAATACTAAAATCATGAGAACTCTCTATTTAAACAATAACAAATCTATTGTGGTATGCACTTAATTAACTTATAAAATGTTAAAGGAAACTTTCACAGAGTAATTTTGTCAAGTTTTATCATGGTATATAATATGTTAAAAATAGGAAATTACAGAAGACATCATGGATTCGTCAGTGTGAATATTTCTCATATCTGAAGTCCAAAACTGAAATGAAAGTTCTCTGAAGATTTAACATGTTTATTTGTGGCCTCTTCTGTGTCAAATGTTAAATGAAATATAAACATTTTCTTGTTTTTAAAAACTAAAAAAAAAAAAAAAAATTGCTTGGGCCCAAGCAATCCTTCTACCTCAGCCTCCTGAGTAGCTGGGACTATAGGTATGTGCTACCATGACCGGTTAATTTTTTCCCTATACATTTTTAGTTGTCCAACTAATTTCTTTCTATTTTTAGTAGAGATAGGGTTTCATTCTTGCTCAGGCTGGTCTCGAACTCCTGACCTCCAGTGATTCTCCCGCCTCGACCATATACTTCATTTAATAAACATTTTATGAATGTCTTCTGTTTTCCAGATAGTGCACAAGGCTCTGGGGAGGTAAGGATCCCATGAGATAGCAGGTCATGACAATCTAGAGTTTGTGTTTGTGGAGTGGAGAGAGGGAGTGAAGAATTTAAAACAAACTGGGGAAAGAGGAGGTCATAGTTTCAGAACTCACAAATGTTTCAGATATTTGCTCTTTGAGACAGAGAGAATTTTGGTTCCTGGGATATTTGTAATCCTTTTTGTTTGTTAGTTTATTTTTCTTTGTGAGAGGAATTAGCATATAAGAATGAATGGAGTAAAAAAAAGGCACCTCACTGAATTGTGACTTTTATGAGATATTCAACTAAAAACTATGTTTTGAAACAATTTTAATTGTTGCTTATCATTCTGAGATTTTATTTTTCTTAAAATGCCATTAAAGAACTGATCTTTTCAATTTCAGATGTACTAGGATTTCAAAGTAACCAGACAATTTTAGTGCTAAAACTGGATCTCCATACACCTGGCCTGCCCATGAATCAAGTCACCAGATTAGAGTTGTCTTGATATATGGCTAGCCATATATATAATTTTTGCTTTAACGGATTTGATAAAATATGGGGGAGAATGATATACTTTAACTTTCACTTTCACAGAATGTTTATTTTTCCCTTGGAGGAGGTTTAAGGAAACATATATCAAACCCAACCTGTTCTTAATCATTTCCTTGCTGTAATTTATAACAGAAAAGGAGTGCTATAGACCACTCGCCAGACTGCCAGAGTGATGGCCCTGCTTATTATGGCAGCTTGCTTTATCAATTGCAGTGGATCCGTAGCCACTGGCTGTGTAGGGATTATGACGGATCTGAAACAAAGTAAGTCCTTAGCTCCTTGCTATCCCCAAGTAAATAATTTGTCTGCAAGGACCCTTACACTCTTAGCACTCATTTGGCTTTTGAACATCCTAAGGCACACGTTCCAGCCCACCCAAACTGTAGAGTAACACTGAGGTGCACTCGCCATGAAATTCCTACTCAACTTAAGATATTCGTTTGAAACCAACATCATCTTGCGTTATGGTGTTAAAGAAGGAAGGAATTATGTGGAAACTTTTTTGAACACTAGCTGTTTATTCATTTACTTGTTTTGTTTAGCAGGTCAAATCCAGAGGAGAAGAGTGTGGGAATCGGCATTTTTAGGGTTTTCTATAAATGCTTGTTGATATGATTTACAAATATACTCTATTCACCTTATGGCTTATCATGTAATCATTGACTGATATAAATACACATGCACATACACACATACACACACACCCTGCCAAGTACAAACATTGATATTAAGACACTGCATAATCAACCAACCTGTAAAGGAAAATGGCAATAGTAAATATATTAATTTCCTAACTGCTCCATTTCCTCTCGAGAAATAGGAACAACTTGAAGATTAATATTTTTTTAAGAAATGTAACCCAAAGAAATGAGAGAAGCGGTTTGAAATTCCAGGCAACAGGATCAAATGGTGGTGGTGGAGGGGCGGTTTCAAGGGCAGGTAAGCCTCACCAGGCATCTCAGATAGCATTGCCTATGTGACTGCCTTCTCACTGCTTGCAGGACTAGTCCTGGAGCAGACATACAAATTCTAAGTTGTCTCCTTCTTGTACTTACTCTAAGTGTCCTCTGTTCCAAATGGCATTGACATATTGCAGCTAGATTGGATTAAATTTGTTTCTACCTGAATTCTAACTGGGAGAGATAGGAGAAGAGATGGGAAAGGAATGATTTGCAGGTGCTACAACGGACAGGCTACAAATACATCTTTTTTCATCAAATGGCACCTATTTTAAATTGTATCAAAGGTATTATTTTCGTCAGCGTGAACTTGAAAGGATTTCTACCTATAACACCAAATAACCCATATGTTAGCAGCTCCCTTGCAATCGAGGTGAAAATATCTTGCCGTTATCCTCCTTCCAACACTTTTTATTCTTCTCAGGTCAAAAGCTCTGGGAAAGACTTCTGATAACTCTTGCACTTGTTGTAGATCATACTTTCTGGCCTTCCCGGTATCCTGCACTAAGCTTCATCACATTTCCTTGCTCTGAATCACATTGGCCTCCACGTGGTTCTCACTTTCATCGCCCTACTGCCCAAAATAAATCATTCTCAGGAAGGATTATGGAAGAATTTTTGAGGAAGGTTCCACGGAAAAGTTTCATCATTCATTGCTTGATATCCGCCACCTCCTTAGCTTCTCCTCTTCTTTTCTTAATTCGCCTTATCCCTCTAGAATCTTTATACACACATTAAAACAAAATATAGCACTACATATCGCTGCCAAACCTATTGTGCTTCATTTCTTGTATGCAAATTCTAATAGCACCTGCACAGCAAGCTACAGTGTGCACACATAAGAAAACTGACATTTAAATTTTTCTCTCTTCACAATGCTACCAAAAATAAGATGATCAGTTATTACATGTCCATGCTTTATAAGATTTACTTGCTTTGAAGTTTAACACAGCATTGTTTGTGAAACATAATAAACTTGTTTTTTAATTACTTTCTAATTTCTTGGCTAATTTCAAAAGATTGATAACAAATCACTGAATCCCCCATGCATTAGCCATATCATTAAAAATTAAGATTAGTAGAATTACAATATTATTAAAATACATCTATTTGCATGTAATGGTATTTAAATTTAATTTGACAATTGTGTTGTATAATAACTTACTTCTTTGGATACTAATTATAAGCAGAATGATGAAACATTTTGCTTTCCATTCGTACAGCACTTTTTATTTAAAAAGGTAATGAGTTATTTCAAATTTTATTAAATTAAATAGACATAATTGATTCTTATAAGAATTACATTCTTTATTGTTAACAGTCTATCTTTTAATTTTACCTATCTCTATAATTGTATATAGAGTCTAAATTGAAAGACTATAACAAATTTACATTTCTTATGTCATTGCAAAATATACTACTTTTACACTGCATGATCTCTTCAATTTTAGAACTATAATTTATAATTTATTAATGTCTTGGTGAAGTTTGAGGTTTTTAATTTTTTTTTTTTTTTACTAATTTCAAGTCTGGAAATGAGTGTCTAGTAAATACACATTGCCAATTAACTGAAATGTGGAATGAATTACTAATGTGAAAAGTACATCATTTAAAAAATATTAAATGGAGCTAGTTTTGTGTAAATTATCAAATCATAAAATATAAAAACAATTATTCTTACTTAAAAACAGAAAGGCAGAAAAAAAAACAGTGATTTAACTCGATACATTTCCCATAAACATCAGAAAAACATCTCTTTTATTATCTAAATTTCAAGTTACTGAAAATTTTCCTACAGCAATTGGGGGTGGAGGAATTAAACAATTCACACTCTGGTATATTGAAAATATGTATTACAAAGTTTTATTAACCTTTTAAAAATAAACTTTTAGTCAACATTTAGTCAGTCGTTTTCAAAACTCAGCAAGTAGCTGGAACTATTTGGGAGACAGGAGTATAGCATACCCTCTCTCATCTTCCAGGATGTTTCTTTTAGTTAAACTTCCTCAGGAAAGAAAAAGGCAGGGAGTGAAGCTTGGTCCAGTAAACAGCTCAACAGTTTAAAGTATACTTAGATTAAGATCAAATGTAGTATAGCATTGGTGTATCTGTTTATTCCCAGCCTGGGGCTCACATTTCTATGGAGAAGGAAGCTATAAATAAAATCCAAAAGGGATATTTTCACTAATAAATTCTTACTCTATAGGATAAAATAGGAATGCCTGTCTATGGCACAGGTCACATCGCTCAGGGAATGGGACAGATTTCAATTGAATTTCTGAGTGAGCTGATGTTCCAGTCCCTCATTCTCAGATATTTGAACATGAAACCTGGTTTCCCAAAATTCAAATCCTTAAGGCGATGCAAAAAGAATCTAACTTAGTATCTCAAGAATTTTTAAAGTGCCCAAAATTCCAAACATTCTTAAAAGTGAACTTCCCAAATTGTGTGCAAATTGATTAGTTTTTTAAAGTATAAGTTTATCTTTTAAAATAGATTTTAAATGTTATTTTGGTATTTTTTGTGTATATATTTAATGCATATGGCTTGACATTTTGATATGCTTAACTTAATATACAAATACAAAGTGAACTTACTACTACAAACAAATTAACACACCCATTTTAAAATTCTTAAATTCCTCAGTCCTGATTTACTATACAGACTAAAGCCTGAGAATTTTAAGCATAGAAGCAGCAACAACAACAACAAAATAGCTGAAGGAAAAAATGAGAATAAACCAGGCAGGGAAAAGTAGACTTTTAGCAAAATTGAGTCCCAGTGTAGATTATGACTAGTCTGGACAACTATTACTGGAATAACTTAATACTCAAACATTATTTTATTCTAATCCCTAGAAAGAAATGAAGTATATTGGCTAAGGTCACTATAGACAACGGTGAATGGTGTGGCTGAGACGTTCAGGCTTAGATTTGTCTGACAGGAGATATAAATTTTATTACTGCTATTATTACTACCAGTTCTACACAATTCCTGTTCTAGATGCAGCCCTTGCTGAATGCTGGTAATGTTTTAGACACTGAGAAATCCAGTACATGGGAAACAGAGTTCCTGACTTAGTACTATACAATCTGGTTTAGGAAATAGTGTAGCATTTTTCTTTCTTCTTTACTTCAGTACCTATAAGAAACATAAATTAAGTGCCTACCGATTTTTAGGCATTAAGAATATAAAATCCTGACACTTGTTCAGGAGCTCTTCAGACATTGGATGTATAAATTATTTGAAATGAAGAGGTAGCAATCTGAGAGAAAAGCAGATTAATGTGATGCAGGGGCAGAGGAAGAAAACTCATATTAATTAAAACCATGTTATGTGCCAGATCTTCTGCCTAGCTTGGAAATATCTATCCAGCACAACAGGCAGAAAGTAATGTCAGATTCTAAAAAACACAATTCATAAAGATTCAATGTCGGCAACACATATTTAAACATACACCAATTTGGTTAGAAATATATTACGTGAAATTTGTAGGAGGAAGACCGTATCAAACAACTCAGGTGTTCCTGATGTGGAATAAATCCTTGTTATACTACAAATACTTCGCATACTTAACAGCATATATTTGGAAATGCATGTTAGTTTTTACTCCTACCTACTATTCACTGTAGTAATAGGAATAATTATTTTAAACTGCAATAGGAAATTTGACGATCATTCACGTTCATTAAAATGGGTTTTTCTATGCAGATAGAATTTCTATAATTTAATTTTTTATCCTTGATAAATTAAATACTTATAAATAAAGTACTAGCAAAACAGCTATGCATTTCACTACAGATCCTTGAAAGGACTAAAGATGCTTAAACGTATCTTCAAGCACCCTTTTCAGTCTTTTTTATGATATCTAGAAAGAGCTAAAATAAAATTATGTCTTATGTTTTTTCACATTATTTGGATATTTTGCTAATTATAAGCTCCAACTCCAGCTACTTAATAATCATTTAGAACCAAAAGAAATGCAATGTTCTGACAATATATCAATTGTATCTATGCACACAGAATTACACATAACACTTACTGCATGCAGCCAAAGTCTATACATCTCTGGTAGTTATTTTAACATAATGATACGATTTACATGTTACAGGGGAAAAGTATCCCCAAAACAGGCACAATTAAGCCTATTAGTGTCTTAGATACTAGAATTTTGCCCCAGGAAATTATATGAATAGTACACTTTTTAAAAAATAAGCAAAGTTGATAATAGTATATTAAATACTGTAATAGCGAATAGGAGAATGGGATAAAAAAAACAAGTGTTACTTATTTAATTGTTGGTTGTTAACAATTTAATCAATAACTTGAAAATAACAAAGGAATAGTTATTAATCATAACAGCCAATGCCAATTAAATGAAATTTTATTCTCATTGTATAAGTGTAAAAAGCTTATACATTCTTTAAATACCATTTCAAGTGGTATCATTTCTGCTCAATGCTGATTTTTTTCAGCTTTGAGCTAATACATTCAAAACCTAAAAATTATTACTTCGATGTAAATATTTTTCAAATACTGTACAGTTTCAATAAATTATTTTCCATAAATATGTAATAATTGTGACAGGATATTATCTTTTTAATTACTTTATTGTCGAATACATATTAGGCATTCCGAAATAATGGTCAATTGATCGACAAATATATCAAACTCTTTGTAAACATACTTGACTGTGCAAAGAATGATTTATTCTATCTCTATATGTCACAATTCTGACTTATTAATTCACATTTTTATTATCGTGAAGTCAAATTTTGCACTCTTTTATTATTCTTACAACTCTAGTTTTTAGATGATATAATTTTAATTTTCAAGTTAATGCAAGGAAAGGAAATACACACAAGAATCAAATAATGGCTCATATAATGTAACTGGAACAGTTCCCACACATCAGAATTCATTTGAGTAAAAAGACAAAATATCTGTTTGATTCAGATTCATTTTTAATATTGCTAAGCAAGTATTTTAAAATTATGTCAATAAATTATCAAGAAACATAACACTGAAATCATGATACACCAAAATTCTTCCTCTTCAAGCATTTAAACCACTTCTATGAAGCTTTGGAGTGTTATCACTAGAAGTTAATATTACTTTTTCATCTCTTATAAATTCATGGAAAGATAGAAAAAACCCAACATGTTTTCTCAAAGTGAAGATTTCAAACATTTCAACTTACTATACTTTCTAGTACAATTTTATATTAACTTCAATATGACGAAAATAATACAAGAGTGTTATAAATATTTATTAAATAGATTTCTATAGCTGTGGCTATTTCATCGTGCTAAGTGCAAATGAATACGTCTCCATTTGAGAAGTGATTCTATCATTTAAATTATTTATTTTCCCTGGAAATGCCAGCATTTTGCAAAAGCCTAGTAAGTAGAATACTAATGATAATTTGGGAAAAACATTATTTGTTAAATTGACTTTAAAAACACAACTGCATCTTTTTATATTCACTTCTCTGTTAGGCATAAAAAAAGCATTCAATGGGAAATTCATCACTAACAATAAATAAAGGTTCATCGAGCAGGTGGGACAAAGCTAAATCATATGCAATTTAGTGGGTGTATTTGTTTTATAACTACATCTCTTTATGATTTCACATGGCTGTCTATTAAAATTAGAGAGGAAGCTAAAAAATTTGATCACTCAACTCAGCACTTACCTCACATGAGTGATAATGAGTGTTGTGGCAGGAATGAAAAAATCATCCACTCTGTCAAATTGCTTTCCCACCGGCTGGGTGTGGATCGTGTGGTGTGGCACGTTCCCACTGGCCAGGGTTATTACCTGAACAGAACACATCATGGTTAGACCTTAATAATGCAGTCATGGAATAGCATGAGCTGTAATTTTATTTAGAGATGACATGAATCTCTTTCTTCCTGGCAGTTGTTTGCATAAACTCTTTATTGCCCAAAATTAATATATTATTAAGGTAATTGCAATTCTGAAATGATTTTGCTTATTTTAATATAGAAACTTCTGTTTCTTTAAAGAAACAAAATATAGAAAAATATCATTTTGAACAATGTCAGCTTAAATATAAAATAAATAGACATATAAGCAACTTCTGCATTATAAAAATTTTAACCTTCCTAAAGTGAGAAAAATAAAAGCAAGCATACATGTGGGATAAGTGAGATATTAGGGCAAAATTCCTCCTATATAACATAGCTGGCAATATAGGTCTGAAAACTCCAAAATAAATCGTTTAAAATATTTTAGGTTTTAAGAATATTAGAATGCATAAAACCATATTTTAAAACTTTTTCTTCATATACATTGAAAATAACTGATTTAAGAAAGTTTTAATAAAAGAGGTTTCTTTTTTCATCATTGATTTTTAAACTTTTATAATCTGTTAAAGAAAAGATCACTACATTTAAACTCTTTTATTACTCTTTTCCCATTTTGAACCAAATTCTTTTTTTTTTTTTTTTTTTTTTTGAGACAGAGTCTCACTCTCTTGTCTAGGCTAGAGTGCTGTGGCATCAGCCTAGCTCACAGAAACCTCAAACTCTGGGCTCAAGCGATCCTCCTGCCTCAGCCTCCCAGATAGCTGGGACTACAGGCACATGCCACCATGACTGGCTAATTTTTTCTACTTTTTTTTTTTTCAATTGTTTGGCTAATTTCTTTCTATTTATAGTAGAGACAGGGTTCTTTCTCCCTATAGTAGAGACGGGATCTCACTCTTGTTCAGGCTGGTCTCGAACTCTTTTTTTTTTTTTTTTTTTTAATTTTTTAAATTTATTTCAGCATATTATGGGGGTACAGACGTTTCTGTTACATATGTTGCCCTTGCCCCCACCTCCCTCCCTAAGTCCGAGTTTCAAATATGTCCATCATTTGGGTGGTGCACATTGCACTCTTTGTGCATGCATATACCCCTCCTCTCTTCCCTCCTCCCTCCTCCCTCCTCCCCCCGCCAAACATCCAATAGATGTTATTCTTATATGTGTACTTATGTGTTGATCAGTTAATATCAATTGATGATGAGTACATGTGGTGCTTGTATTTCCATTCTTGGGACACCTCACTTAGTAGAATGCATTCATTTTACATAAATTTGTTCAGCCCTGTCTATAAGCCAGGAACCAGGCTAAGAGCTTTCCTTGAATTATCTCACTTGATCCTGATCATTCTTTGGGTTAAATAGAATCATTATCTTCCTCTTTTTACCTATGATGAAGCCAAGGTCCCACACTCAGGTCCTGGCTCCAGGCATGTGCTCAGCGCAGAGCAGAACGCTGGACTTGCCCCCAGCACTGGGCCTCACTCTCGCCCATTCTGTCTGCTGGGTTCCCGGGTTATGAAAACGCATGGATTTGATTAGGCTGGGCTGGAGCCCCAATTCATCATCATCTGTGCACCTTTCAGAAAGCCCCGTGCGCTGTAAGAAGAGCGGACTTGGTGTCGTGCAGCATTGTTCTGATTAGAAAGAACAGGCAAGGCTGCAGAATCGATCCAGGAGTCGGGAGTCCGACTCCTTTCAGAAGCTTCCAGAGCAGGACCTCAGAGGGCAGGACAGCCAGTCTGTAATGATGAAGGATGAACTGGCCGCAGCAATGAGCTGAGGGGAGTCCTCAGGGCCTGGAGGTCCCTGTTAGTTTAATGAGATGCTGCCTGCAGAGCTCCCGCCCCGTGTGGTGGCCGGCACAGGGAGGCATCGCAGAGTGGAGGAGCAGAGGTTTTGGACATGAGTGGCTGCGAAGAGTCCTGGGCTGCTCTCAGACTGGCAGCCATCTACCTACCTGCAGCCAGTGGGATCATAGTCAGGCATCAAGTGGCCAGGACCTGTTGGCACTGGTCCCTTTTCAAGAGAAGGCTCACTCTCCATCACAGCCCAGCAGGCGTGCCCCTTGAGCAGGTGCAGATTTACTCCCTCTGACCTTCACCTGGGCATGCCACCTGCTTGTGGGCCCTGGGCCCTGCCCCTGCTCCACCCCTTCTCCAGGAACAGTGAGCATGGATTGACTCTTCTAAACTCTTAGCTCATTTAATCCTTACAGTAGCTCTATGAGGCAGATTACATTATTAGCCTGTTTTACAGTTGTAGCAATTGAAGCACAGAGTTTATGCATCCAAGGTTACTCAGCTGGTTAGTGGTTCCAGCAAGTTCAAGGCCACACCACTCATTCTAACAGCTCCCCAGACTCTCCCTGGATGCCAGAGCTTAGCTCAGGTGCCACCGGCTCCAGGAAGATCTCTTGCACCTGCAAATGGAGCAGCCTCTCCTCAATTCCTGTTTACTCCATTAGAATGACATAAAATCCTTCTGTGTATGCCTCTTGCATTAGACTTCGAGTTCCTCTGGGGAAAGAACTGTATCTGATGCCTCCTTGTTTTCCAAGAACCTAAGTGGAGCCTCTTTCTGAAGCTGGCCTCAGTTACTGTTAATTGTAGCCTTAGATAAGTTGTTCAACCTCTTTGGTCTGACTGTATTAATTGGGGTTTCCAGAGAGACAGAACCAACAGGATATATTGAGGTAGATAGCTAAATATGAGAGAGAGAATTTATTAGGGGAATTGGCTCATGCCATATGGAGGCTAAGTCCCATGACAGGCCATCTGCAAGCTAGAAAACTAGGGGATCCAGTAGCATGGCTCAGTCCAAGTCTGAAACCTCGGAATCGGGAACCACAGAAGCCTAGTGTAAATCTCAGTCTTAGGCCAAAGGCCCCCGAGTGGGGTCAAGTTGTGGAGACTAAAACCAAGGGAACCTGGAGTTCTGACATCCAAGGGCAGGAGACGAGGGCATCCCAGCTCTAGAAGAGAAGAAGAATTCACCCTTCCTCTGCCTTTTTGTTCCATGGGGGCCGCCAGCTGGTTGGACGGTATCTACCCACTTTGAGGGTGTATCTTCCTCACTCAGTTCACAAACTCACACTCCAATCTCCTCCAGAAACACTCTCCCAGACACATGCAGAAACGATGCTTTGCCAGCTATGTGGCTATCTCTTAATCCAGTCAAGTTGACATCTGAAGTTAACCATCATGCTGACCCTCAGGGGATGATGAGGGCCAGAGGAGACAATGTTTGCAGAGCTTTCAGCACACTGCAGGCACCTCGGGCTGCAGAAGGCCAGCCCAAGAGAGATGAATGGTGTCCTTCCTGGCCTGAGAATTCCAGCTCCTGTTGACACCCCCAGGCTGGCACTGATGCCCACATACCATGGGCATCCTCTATGGGAACCATCTTGCCAGAACACTTCTAAACTGTGGGAAATTCACAGTCCCCAGCCTGAGTCTGAGCCTGGCTGACATTCAACAAGTGCGCTATGAAGAGTTCCATGGGTGAAGGAGGGATTTCCTGTCACTTGGCTTAGATGGATTTGAGGTTCTCGAAGGCCCAGATTCACACTGAACCATTTCCATAAGCTTCAGCTGTTAATCCATCCAGCACAGGAGCTGTTGCTAAGCATCAAGCATGCCAGAGGCCCTGGCTAGGCTGTAGCCTTGACCCTGTCCCTGGGGAAGGCTCCACTGTGTCCGGCACAGCAGGAGAGGTCTGTGGATATGACCTTCCTTAACTATCAGAGCAGCCATGCATGATAGATTCCATTATTCTCCCTTCCAAGTACTAACCAGGCCTGACCCTGTTTAGCTTTCAAGATAGACAAGATTGGGCACGTTCAAGGTGGTATGGCCATAGACTCCATTATTCTCAATGAGCAGATGAAGATAATTAGTCTCAGAGAGGTAAAGGCCTCTTTTTGGATCATGCAGCCAAAAAATGCCAGAACTGGGTGCTAAGCACTTCAGTTGGCCTTCAGACAGGCTGCTCTTCTCCAGTGCCTCTCTTGCATATGCACTTCTCCACCCAAATCCTCATGTGGAAGTTTCATTTCCACTGATTAATCAAATTTTGGAATTCAGGGTTCCTTTGAGGCCCACACTCTGAGAACCATCTGCAGGAGAGGCAGTACAGTGGGCGAGGATCCCTGGCACAGGTGGGCATTACACGCATGCAAGCCTTATTAATGCAAATTTGAACCATGCTAGCTCTGTGACCTTGGGGATGTCCCTTCAACTCTCTGGATCCCCATTTCCTCATCCGTGAAGTGCGTGGGATTGCACAAGTCACACTTCCCTTCTTTCTCCGACATGCCATGGTTCTGTCTATCCAGTGGTGCCTGATCATCTCTGCCATAACAAAAAGCAAGCAGGATGGGATGGGACTGCAATTGAGTAATTACAATCCTCGTAATTGAAAAATCATCATAAAATCAAAGAAACTGCTTGCAGAGTGTCCAGGTAAATGATCTTCATTCATTATTACAAATCGGGCCTGCATATAAAATTGGCAAAGCCCCCAAAACAGCTTAATGCTTCTAGAAAAGAGGTTGACAAACAATGGCCTGCCCCCTAAATCTAGTCTGCAGCCTGTTTTTGTAAATAGAATTTTGTTGGCCACACAGCCACGGACATTTGTCTTCATATTGCCTATGTTGCTTTCATGCTGTGTGTTGAGTGGTTGGAACAGAGACCCTGAGGCCTACAAACTTAAAATAATATCTATCCCTTTACAGAAAAAGGTTACTGACCTTTGTTCTAGAAGACACACAGTGAACTTAGCCAAATATGTATCTCATATGTGAGATTGTGTCCTCTTGGTCTGGCCTCCAGGGTATCTTCTGAGATTCCTTGAGTTTCAGACATAACAACCTACCCATTTGTGGTTCCCTGAACACTGAAATCTTTGCACAACTCCTTGCCTTTGCCTGTGCTGTTCCCCTTCCCTAACAGCCCTTCTTCCCAGCCTTTCCTGGCTCTTCCCTGATGTGGTCTCCTCTGTGAAACCTTCACTCACCTTGCTGAGGCTATTTTGAGCCCTGGAGCCCACTGTATGTGCCCTTCTCTGGCATTTAACGTCCTGCTTTCATTGTGGGATTACTTATCTCTCTCTTTCATTGGACCGTGGGCTCCTGAAAGACCAGGACCTTGTCTTTCTGGGTCTCTGAAGGTTTTCCCAGGCCCCAACAATGTCTAGCATGTGGTATGTGCTCAGTACACATGATTGAGTGTGTGAATAATTATACCCCACTCAGCCGTGAGCACTTGATCAATGCTAACAGTTCTGTCAATGCTTAAGTAGGATCTTCGGAAAGACTTTGTTATACTTTTAAAATTTTAAAAATATGATTGCCAGCAGGTTAATACAAACCTGCAAAGAGCATATCAAAGAAAATAATGGGAGTCTAGGACAATGGCATTATACAATTTTGCAGCGTGTGGCGAATTGAAAATAGTCTGGGCTTTGTTTGGCATCAGAAGGACCTGGGTGTGCACCAGGAAGCAGGAATCTTAGGGCCCATCTTAGAAGTCTGTCTACCACAGGAATGAAAGGGGAGGACTTCCAGTTAATTCCAAGAAAGATTACAGTGTTTTGCCCCAGTAACTCCTGACACCTAAATTATTAAATCTTTGAGAATTTTAGAATCTTAGAATAGAAGGGAACTTAGAGGTCTTTTAGTATTTTTGAGTGGTCCCATTTATCTACTTCTTCCCAGACCCATAAAAGCATCATCCAGGCTAACATCCCCTTCCCTGCACCAGCAGGTGGATATGCCAGTCCCTCCCGCCCAAGGGTCACTATTATCATGTGTATGTGTGTGTGTGTGTGAGAGAGAGAGAGAGAGTGCAACACAGAGAGAATCATCTCTTTGCTTTACTTTATTCTTCTTATAGCCTATTTAAGTATCTTATAGCCTATTTATGTAACAATATATCACTTAATTTTGCCTTTTAAAGAACTTTACATAAATGTAATAATACTGGATATGTTCTTGTGTAAATGCTGCCTTCACGCAACGATTTGCATGTGGGGTTGAGCTGAGTGGATGTGTTTCACTACCATGCCATCGTTTTGTCTTCCGGATATTCAATTGTCCAAATGAACAATAATGTGTTTATCTAAAAAATAACTAAATAAGTGTAGGCTTGGTTTCTATAATTTCCATGCAGAGCTTTCTTGGGGATCTGGCGAGAGGGACTGGGCATGGCCGGTGGCTGGTCGAGAATCTGGGATCCAGTTCCTTTGCTGTTTCTTGTGTGGTGGAATCAATCCCACTGGGAGTGTGCTAAACAATTTACTGCTCAAGTGAAAAGGAAGTGGCCATTGAAAAGCAGAGGAAAGGAAAGCACACTCGAATCTCCAAAGGCCTGGAGGGACCAGCAGTGGAGACACAGCCTGTGTCTTGGCCTCTATGAACACCACAAAGTCTCCCCAAGACCCAGCCCTGCCCTGTGGGAACTTAACATCCGGGATGCATCATCAGCTCAGGTGGTGCCCCACCTAAACCCAACCCCTGCTATTCTGAGCTCTCTGTGTCTTGGAGAGTCTTAGAATTTTGCGCAAACACTTGGAAAGAGCTCACAGAGAAAGGTGCAGAGACGTGCCGGAAGATGAGAAGCCATGTTTCAAAGAATGCCATGGCAAGTTAGTGGCCATGGTCATGCTGCCCCACCCATTCTCCCACTCTTCTCTCCTACTCCTTTCCAGTCTGGGCTTTTTTGCTCAAATCTTGACTCTCGCTCCAAGAATGCCCACTTGGCTCCCCATCAGGCATGCTGAGGGCTGCCTTCCGAGAGCCTTGCAGTTGCTCACTTCTGCTGGAACTTTCCTTTAGAACTGGAGGGACCACCATGGAGTCCCACTTGCTTAGGTCAGCAGTGGTTTCAATACCTCCTCACTAATTTGACGGAGGTGGGTGGGGGGAGGGGCCGGATGGGGAGAAACTCATCAAATGCTGGTTGTCAGGAAATGGCAGGAAAAAGGTACATCAGCAGAAATAGCCGGGGCACGTTTGGGGATTTATTTATTTATTCTTTCTTTTGCTTAGCTCTAGCTGGAATTTCCAAACTCACTTTTCAATTTCAATCTCAATGCCAGTTGCAATGAACAGGATGTAAGGAACGAAAGGGAGAAAAAGTCAATGTTCAATCAGGTTTTTGTGTGTACATGTGCTTTTATTTTTAAAAAATGACAAGTGAACAAATGGAGGGGGAAAAAAAAACCCAAAACAGGATAGAATTTTTGATTTGAGCTTTGGGCAAATATGTTGATGATGAACAGAGAGAATTCTCAGTATTTGGTTTACTGCTCATGCTGGGAAAGTCAGATTTGGGGTCTTATCACCATTTAAAATTTTTAGGTTGAACTCTATGTGTTGTCTTATAAGTTAAAATGGCCTCATATTGGCATTTTAATATGATTCAAACTAATATACAATAATTTGTGTGATTTCCTGACTAATGTCTGTTTCCTGCACTGATCTGGAAGCTCCGCAGGGACAGGAATCATGTTTGCTTTGTGTTTACTGAAACTACCAGGATGTCTCGTAAATAGTGTTTGCTACTTATGTCGTTGAAAGAATGCAAAATGACCCAAGACAGGGGAGTCACAAACCTGTAGGGGCTGTGAGTAGGGAAGGGTCTGACTCTCCTGGCTGGGGCTGGAGTATATGTGAGTATGTCCTGTCCAGCGTTGGGACTCCAGGATGGATGTGACAACAGTCTGTGGGGCAAACATCATGTCAGGCAGAAAAAGGTCCTCGGTGTCAGCTTCTCAGAGGGGAAATGTGAGGGATCCCTGCAAGTGCTGCAGGGCAGCCTCTCTGGGAAGCAGATTCTGAGACGGACATGAGCATTCAGGGAGTTCATGCCTGTTTGGTCGCTGAGGAAGCATTATGAGAAGTGGTGAATAGATGCTCTTTGAAGCCATGCAGTTCTGGGGAGGTTTGCTCTGCAGCATACATACGCCAGTGAGTATTGACCTTCGTCTCCTGTCTCCCCCGGGAGAGACACATGCAGGGACCTACATACACACAGCAGAATTAAATGAGAGAGTCTGGCTGAAGAATCCCAGTCTTGGTTTTTTATCTCGCATGCTCATGTTTTATGTAGACGTGAAGGCTTCAGCACTCACTGGGGGATTTGAGTCAGTCTTGTCCTCCCTGGAGGCCTCATTTTCTTCATCTCTAACACAAAGGGCTTGGGCCAGTTCCTCAGGTCCTGTGCAAATCTAGCCTTCAGTGTTCTACATACCACTGAGCACGGGCCGGGCCTGTCTTTGTACTAGGCCCCCAAGGAGGTAAGAACAGAGATGAAAAGTACCACCTCTGGCCTTGCGAGTTTGGATCCCAGTGGGGAGCACGCCTCATACACACGCCTCCGACTAGATTCCCATGGTGGGGTGGAGTCAGGGACACCTTTGAGGTTCTGTTGTTTTTCCTTCAGACTGGGCCTGAGACAGGGGTGTGAGTTGCCCAGCAGATATTCACCGCTCTCTGCTATCTGCCTGAATATACACTAGACTCGAACTCCTGGGCTCCAGTGATCCCCCTGCCTCAGCCTCGCAAGTAGCTGGGACTACAGGTGCACCACCGCACCTGGCCATAAGCTTTATTCTGCAATAGGAAGCAAAGGGGGTGGGCAGTGCTCTCCGGGGTGGTGTTTTGTGGCTGACACCTGCGGTATGAGATGAAGGTAGC
Source organism: Avahi laniger (assembly GCA_963575035.1). Lineage (NCBI taxonomy): Eukaryota > Metazoa > Chordata > Mammalia > Primates > Indriidae > Avahi > Avahi laniger. The sequence continues at coordinate 31,623 of CAUYSK010023866.1, read as the reverse complement.
CCTTGAACGGCCAGGAAGTTTGCTCCAGACAACAGAGCCTGAGCACAGAACTGGCTTGGCAGTGTCAGGAATGGAAGGAAGGCCACTGTGGCTGCGGAACAGTGGATGGGGGGTGGTGAGGGCGAGGTCAGAGTGGCAGGCAGGACCTACGTCATGAAGGGTCTGATGAGCTGTGGGGAAGAGTCAGGACTTTTTTCTTGATGGCGATGAAAAAGCAATGAGGTACGGCATGGTTTATTTTATGTCTTTGAACCTCCCTGGTTGTTGCTGTTTAGAGACAGGCTTTCAGGAGACAGGAGCAGGAGCCAGTATCGAGGGATTCAAAGGAGGGCAGGACAACCACAGATGAGCCTCATCTGGGCCTCAGGAGCCACCAAAATTAGGTCAAGCATCCACCCCCACATCAGTCCTCCCAGGGCAGGGAAAGGGAGCCTCAGCAAGCTTTGCATCAGGGAGTTAAAATGGGAATCAGGGTGTCTGTGGAAATGAGAGGGGCTGGAGAAGGCAGGTCTGGAAAGGGGTGTCAGAGGTCCCCTCGGGGGGCTGGACAAGTTGAAGCTTATAGGAAGTGCAAGACGCCGAGTTTCTCCCGCCACTGGCCTGGGATCACAGAGGGCAGTGGGGGTTTGGGAGGTGGGCACGTGGTCATGCTGCTCCGGGGCAGCGTCCCCTCTAGGTCACTACTACCTCTGTGGACTGATGCCGAGCACCTGGTGGGGGTCTCAGGCCATGACAGTGAGCAGGGTCTGCTGCAGCCCAGGGAGCAACTCTGCACCTGCCCCTCCCAGAGAAGAGTGGCCTCTGCCTCCCTGCCACCTTCCAAACCACACAAAGCTCTGTCTCCCCCAGCTCCATCCAGAGCCACTCGGGGGGCGATTCCCGCTGCAGACTGGAGCACAGTGCTGAGGCAAAAGCAGCCAGCCCAGCCCCTGCCTCCCCTAGCTTGCTCGATTGATTTTCATTTGCTGCAAATTGGCTGCCTTCACACAGTGGGAATTTGGTTTGCTTTCAGCTTCCCAGCTTTGTAGTCTGTGGCTCCCTCACCAGAGACAGACGGAGTCTTACATCTGTTGAGAATTTGGGGGGAAGAGCTCTGATGGACCTGGATCCGGTCCGCTCCCCAGACCTAGAGGAGTGGGTGAGGGGTGGGAAGCCGAGGAAATGTGGCTGCACAATGACCTTGGAGAGGGGCTGGGGGTGGGTGGACAGTTTCCAGGGCAACTGGGCAGGGGTGTCCTGGGTAGATAATACCACGAAACTTACTTGCTATGGTTTGTATGTCTGTGACTTCTCCAAAATTCATGTTGAAATGAATCTCCAATGCAACAGTAGTAATACTTGGTGCCTTTGGGAGGGGATTAGGCTCTGCCCTCATGAATGCATTAGTGTCTTATAAAAGGGCTCAGGGGGTGTTCCCTTCTGTTGTGTGAGGACACAGTGTTTGTCCCCTCTGGAGCACACAGCAACAAGGCACCATCTTGGAAGCAGAGAGCGACACTCACCAGACACCAGATCTGGCCCCACCTTGATCTTGGATTTCCCAGCCTCCAGAACTATGAGGAATAACCTTCTATTGTTTATACGTTACCCTGATCTGTGGTATTTTGTTTTAGCAGCACAGATGGACTAAGACATCCATGTGTCACTGTTGAGCCCAGGGACACAGGCTAGAGGAGGTGATTTCCTTGAGAGCCAGGGAGTAGAGAGGCTCAAAGGTTGGCGGGGCTGGAGGAATAGAGGTGAGAGAGAGAGAGAGAGAAATAACCAAAGTTCTGATCCAGAGAAGCCAATCTTGTTATCAGCCCAAAAAGCAAACCCAAGGTCAGGCTTGGGGGATGTGGATATAAGTCGGAAGCTGAGCAAATGCTGGAATCAGCTAGAGGTGAGTGCAGGCACCAGGTGAGGGGCTCCTGAGGCATGTGTCTTCGGGGTGGCCCAGATGGTCTGATTCAGACTGTAACTGTTGTAGCAGGCCTGGGAAGGAAATTTAGTGAGTTGTCCTTGAGCAGTTGAGGAAGGCTTCCTGGAGGTGGCAGGGTTCTTACATGGTCCTCATCATTTCTCTGAGTTGAGTGTACTCTGCTTTTCTCCCTGGACTCATTTCCCCACATTTTTGGTCTTTAGCACCTCTGCTTATAAGGCAAGAGGATAGAGGTTCAGAAGAGGTGCCTCTGGGCTGATGGTACCAGCCCTCACTAGCTCTGCCTTCCTGTGGCCTGTGACCACCAATTCACATATGATTTAATGATTCCACTCTCCTATGATGTATTCATTAAAAAAATTTTCCCCCTAGCTTTATTGAGGTACAATTAGCGAATAAAAACTGTAGACATTCAAGGTGTCCAACATGTTTTGATATATATATACATCGGAAGTGATTATCAGTATCTAGTAATCAACATATCTATCACCTCATACAGTTCCTTTTTTTTCGTTGAGAATACTTAAGATCTACTCTCTTAGCAAATTTCAACTATTTAATATATTTTCAACTATAGTCATCATGCTATAAGTTATAGCTCTAGAACTTATTCCCCTTATAATTGAAAGTTTGTACCCCTTGACCAACATACTCCACTTTTCCCAACCTTCTGCCCCTGGTGACCCTTTCTACTCTCTGCTTCTGTGAGTTTGACTTCCTTAGATTCACATGTTAGTAAGATGATGCTGTATTCGTCTTTCTATGCCTGGCTTCCTTCACTTATATAGTGTCCTCCAGGTTCATTCATGTTGTCACAAAGGGCAGATGACAGGATCTTCTCTGTCAAAGCATTTCCGATTGTAATTTTGCATTTATGATATAATTCTATAATCAACGTTTTGCTTCCCCACTAGGCCTTGAAGACAGGGAATTCCCGTTTCTTATTTTTGATCATCACTATGTCTCACACCTAAAACAATGCTGGCATGACTGTTTTTTTGGAGAAAGGAAGAGAAGGATCTCAGTGATCAAAGCACACAGGCTTCCTGAGTTTGGACTCAGTGGGAGGTAGAAATGGCTCCTGAAAAGATGGAGAAGCTTCATGGGTGTGCTCACCTCTCATGGCTTCTCCTAGCTTACCCCTGGAGATAAAGGGTGCTGCCCTCCTAGAGGCCTTGGGCCCACGGGTTCCAGAAAAAGAAAAAGAACTGAGCCTAAGGGGAAGTTGGGCTCATTGCACTTTCCAGGAATCCTAACAATGAGAAGGAATCTTATTGATCATCTGAAAAACTCACTCTCTAAGTTGCATCTAAGGTGTCACCTTCTCCCAGCTCTTCCCAGAGTCCCCCTAGAGCTCCTCTGCACAGCCCCATGGATGCGCCTCTTCTAATCAATAACTGCAAACTTACAGACGTTTGGAAGTATGGGACACACTTCCGGAATCCTTTGAGGGTCTATCCCTGACCTGGGGCTGTCACCTGTGAGTACGGGAGTGTGTATTTCCTACACAAGAGGACACTATCCTACATCATCTCACTGCACCCATCCAGATCAGTGGGTCAGCGGTGATGCATTTCTACCATTTCATCCCGACACACCCAAGTTTCCCCAATTGTTCCAATAACGTCCTTTACAGCGAAAGGATCCCCACTGCCTTAGTTGTCACATCCCTTTAGAGTCCTTTTTTCCCTGACTTGGAAGGCCTCAATGCTTTGGAAAGTTTCAAGCCAGTCCTTCTGTAGAATATCCCTCACTTAAAGGGGATGCTTCCTTGATGTTCCCTCCAAGTAAGACCCAGGGCACACTCGTTTGGCAGGAACACCACAGACGCAATGTCGTGCTTGTGGCTTCCACTTGTTCCAACACTTGAGTGAGACAGTGTGCTCTGACCCGCTGCACTGTGAAATGTCTTTCCCTTTGCAAGTCATAAGTATTTTACGTTCAAAATTGTAAATATTCCCTCCCTTGAGAAGAGTTCAATGTGTTCATTTATTTATTTATCAGTATAGACTTGTGGTTTCCTGTTTTATTCTATGGGTTATAACCTATTACTTTCATTCCGATGCCCTGGTTTCTCTGATTTGGTCAGTGGGGGCCCACTTATGCTGGCTTCTGTATCCTGTGGATATGTTTCTATCATTCTTTTAACACCTACCTTGATCTCTGGCACGAGATGTCCCAGGTTCATCTTGTACATTCCCTGTCTTAGCCCTGGAAATAGCCATTTCTCAGGAAACACTGGCTCCTTTTGGAAGAACATGGTGTCTAGAAGGCAAGGTCGGGGTGTGAGGTGTGCTTATCATTAATGGAGTGAGGCTGCTCCAGGTTCTCTCTCACTGGACATTTGTGTCTATATTTATTTCTGTTTCTGTATTGAAACCATGAGCTTATACTGATACATCCAATTCCAACCCATCACCAGAGAGTGTGTTCTAGCTTCCACCCCTTCTGTGTTGTAAGTCCTCCCTGATGGTCAGAAATCTGGCTTCTGTCCCCCTTCATAAACCCACTCCTTTGATCAGTCCTCTTGGATGTAAAATCCCCTGGGCCCATTGCCATCACCTGCCTAACACAGCGGCTTCCTGCTCCAGCCTGGGCTCTGACTTCCCTTCCAGCCACGCCCATGCCTGTCTGACCTCCTCACCCTGCCTGGGCTCCATACCCCACACTGGACTCCCCTCCCCAACACAATGGCCCTCCTGTGCACACAGCTTTTTAATGGTCTCTTTATGTGCTTGTCTCCCTCACTGGGCTCACCTCCTATTTCAAGGCCGGAATGTGTATAATGCTTATTTATGGACCATTACCTGCTCCTGTGCCAGGTACGCAGAAGGTAGTCTGTAAGTGCTTGTTGTGTGAGTGAAGGAGGGACAACATGGGCAAAGGCACAGAGGCGGGGAGGAGGAAGGAAGCGAGTGGGTCAGTACTGATGGACCTGGAGCCCAGGAGAGCTGGAGAGGGGACCACGGTCAGAGCACAGAGATCTCAGACTTCCATGGAAAGGGGCTTTTCTGTGCCCTCAGGACCATGGAGAGCTGACAGCCGTCTTTCGGCCAGAGAAGTTCAGGTCAGTCCTGTGTTGTGGAAGCAGCTCTCTGATCGGCCCATGGAGGGTGCCCCATACAGAAGGGAAGAGAAAACCACAAGGCTACAGAGTGACCCAGGAATGAGGCAGCACCTGTGTATGTGCGTGTGTGTGTGTGCACGTGTGTGTGCATGTGTGCATGTGTGTGTGCATGTGTATGTAGGGGGGTTTGGGGTACACTCAGATGCCACATCATCCAGTGCCATTGTGACCTTCCATCCCTAACTTTTAGTCATACAGTTACTTCTGCAAATGGAAATGTGGCCTCTCTTAGATGTGATATTTTTGATGCTCTCATGTATAAATGCATAAAAAAGAGAGATTCTTTTCATACTTCATCTACTTTCTTGTCAGTCTCAGCTTCATTTTCAATTCCCTACTTCAGTGTCCTAATTTCCTCCTTGATGGATTGCTTGATTCCATCCTTGTCGGCTCACTGCTGAAGGAAAGCATCGTGGGGTTGGGTTCTCTCTTTCTCTCCCTCTCTTTTTTTCTTTTTTAAATTCTAGAAGCAGCTGGGGAATGTGGTAAATTGTACATAAGGCAGGATCCAGAGTCTGGAATCTGTTTTTAGACCATACATAGCATCCTATCTGGTTAGGGATGGGGCTGACCATTGGGCCTTTAAAAGAAAACTCTGGACTGGGAACTAATAATTGCTGAGTATATGCTGTGGACCCATACAGTACTACGCACTACAGACATTCTCTCACTTCTGTTCAGCTAATGTGCTTTCTTCTTTGGAAAATTGTTCACTATGTGCTCTGCTCTTTTCCATGTTTTCCTTGCCATTCAGGTTGCTCAGGACTGCAAGACCATGCGCTTATAGCATATGCTTTACAGAAGAGGAAACTGTCTTAGTCTCTTTGTTGCTGAAAAGGAATACCTGAGTCTGGATAATTTATAAAGAGAAGAGGTTTATTTGGCTCATTGTTCTGTAGGCTATGCAAGAAACATGGCACCAGCATCTGCTCAGCATCTGGCAAGGGCCTTAGGCTACTTCCATTCATGGAGGAAAGTGAAGGGGAGCCCGAGTGTGCAGAGATCACATGGCAAGAAAGGAAGCGAGGCAGTGGTGTTCCAGGCTCTCTTCAAAAGCCAGCTCTCATAGACACTAATAGAGTGAGAACACACTCACTTCCCCCCAGGGGGAGTGAATCTATTCATGAGGGATCCACCCCCATGAACTACACACCTCTTACCAGGTTCTACCTCCAGCGTTAGGAACAAATTTCAACACAAGGTTTCAGGGGACAAGCATCTAAACTGTAGCAGAACTAAGATGTTAAGTGACTCTCCCAGAAACTCAGCTACTAAGTCACAGAACTGGGCTGAAATACTAGTCTCTGTATAGAATAGTGGATCTCAAATTCTAGAGTTACAAGAATAATTTTGAATCTCAGAGATTTTGATGTGGTATTTTTGGGAGGGGACCAGATCACTCCACTTTTTAGCAAACAACTTTGTCATTTATTACCTTGTGTGACATCAGGAAAATTACTTAGCTTCTTTGAGTCTCAGCTGTCTCATTTGTAAGTTGGGGCTACTGTTCCTTTCTCACTAGCTGTTCCTTCTGCCTGGAATGCTCTTCCCCACGTATGGTCATGGCTCTGTCTCACCTTCCACGAGATCACCCACTTTAATACTGTTTCTTGTACCCCGACACCTCCAATCCCCTCACACTGCTGCCTGGCATTCTGTGACTTTCTATTGTGCTCCATATGCACAGATTTATTGTGCTGCTCACACGTTGGCTGTCTCCCACCCATCTCTGGGCTGTTAGCTCTGTTGGGCAGTCTTCTCCAGTGATGTGACCCAAGCACCTGGGAGATGCCAAAACATGCTGGATTGCTTTGAGGGTTAAAGTTACTTTAGCACTTAGCACTGCTTTCTCTGTATAGCAAGCCTCTTGGCATTCAATGGTTACTCTTAAGTCCCCTCTCCCTGGGCTTTGTCCTGGAGCCTGATTCCAGCCCCCTCTATATATCTTTCCTCCTGCCAAGGCTGTCCTGAAGCATGTTTCCAAGCCTGGCACCCGCCTGTGCTGGAAACTGTTGCTATTTTGGATTTATTCCCAAGGGTAGGCAGAGAAAGGCATGTATTCTTCTTGATGGGTGAGCAGAAAGGCTCCACTGGAGAAGTTTCAGAAAGAGGGGTGGTGGAGGCTCGTGGGGCTGCACCATATGTACACCCCACTTCCTGGCTCTGGGGAAGCCCATGCCAGAGAACCTATCCCTGTTTCACTGCTCTTCCGTTTCTCCAGTGCCAAGGGAGAGGCAGAGAAGGGGCTGCCAAGCCAGGAGAGAGCACCTAGGCAGCATCTCCAAGAGCTGTCCTGGGTCTGAGACACCATGGGGCAGGTGAACATCTGAGACTGAGGACAGAGCAGAGTGGTCTCAGGGTGCTTGGATTTGAAATTTTTATGGACTGAATGTGTCCCTCCCCCAAATTTATATGCTGAATCCCCAATCCCTCATGTGATAGCATTTGGAGATGGAGCCTTTAAGAGGTGATTAGGTCATGAGAATAGAGCCCTCACGGTGGTATTAGTGCCCTTATAAGAAGAGACAGGACAGAGCTTGTGTCCTCTCTTTGATCTCCACCATGTGAGGACACGACAAGAAGACAATCACTTGCAAACCAGGAAGAGGGCTCTCACCAGGATCTAACCATGATGGCATCCTGAGCTTGAACTTTCCAGCTCTGGAACTTGAGAAATACACTTCTGTTGTTTAATCCACCTGGTCTATGGCGACTTGTTATGACAGCCTGAGCTATTACTAACAAAGACAGAAGCCCTGGGGCCAACGACCACATTCAACTTCTCCCCTCAGCCAGTGTCTAGCCCAGGCTGGAGGCTTCACCCCTCCAAATAAGGCTGGACAGGCTGGGCTGTGGGACAGATGAAGCGGGAAATGGTGTTACATGCTTCAAACTGTCCCCTGGCCCTCAACTGGGAGATACGCCCACCAAATGCAGAGGTTTCCTGTGAGCACCCACTTCACTCATAATTATGGTTCAGTATCTGTCTTCCCTGCTCAGTCATGAGCTTCCCTAGGGCAGGACCATGTCCCTTGATCATATTGTGTCCCCGGCACCCAGCTCAATGTCTTGTATATAAATATGTGTTAAATTAACTGATAGCTAGCAAAATGTCAAAATGGAACTCTTTCTGTCCCTAAATATGAGAGCTCACTTAAAACTGCTTTTGTAGCTGTTTCTGTTTCCTGGGACTGTCGTAACAAGTGCCACTAACTGGGTGGCTTGAAACAACAGAAATCGATCATCTTTCAGTTCTGGGGCTAGAGGTACAAACTCCAGGTGTCAGCAGGACCACGCTGCCTCTGAAAACTGCAAAGATCATTCTGTGCCTCTTCCTAGCTTCCGGGGCTGTGCTGGCATCTGTGGTGCTCCGTGGCTTGTAGGTCACCCCTCCTGTCCTTCACACGCCTTCCTCCTTCCGTACATGTCTGACTCTGTGTCCTCTTGATAATGGCACCAGCCACAGTTGGATTAAGGCCACTTTAATGACCTCATTTTAACTTGATTACCTCTGTGAAGACCCCATTTCCAAATAAGGTCACATGCCGAGGCACCACGGATTAGGACTTCAAGATGTCCTTTCTGGATATCCACCCTTAGCTCAAAGTTTACCTTGAGGATTAGAAAAGTGTTGAAGCTAGAAAAGCTGAGAGAGAGATGCACTTGGAGAAAGCTGTGGAATTCCTGCCTCCCTACCAGAGTGGAGCAGAGGAGAGGGGAGGGCTCCTTGTACCCCAGAGCTAGTGAGAGGGACTTTAGGGGGTCCACCCAGAGAGCTTGACACGTGTTTGCTGGGAGCTGGGGAGAATTCAGACCTGTTGGCTTGGTTGGATCGGGGGTTTCCACCTGCCCCCTCCACAGTGGCTGGGTGAGAAGAGATACCCACAGTGAGAGTAGCCCTTCTCCCACCATTTGTACAGCGAGGGGATGTGAGTTTCCTTTAGGGCACTGGCTGCTGCAGGAGGTGACTATCTTGAAGGGATCCTCCTTCAAGGGCAGCCTTCCAGGGTGAGGGACCCCGTGAGAGGTCAGGGGCTGGGGCCCCCAGGGATGGTGAATGAGAGGAAGGTCTGTGCCAGGTGACGGAGCCTGGGCAGCGTGGAGCTCCTTTATGAGTGTGCTCCGGTGAAAGCAGTCAGCTTTGGAATGCATCTGAGACCAGGAGGTGCTCAGTACCTTCCAGGCCCTACCTCTCCTTTCTCTAGCATGGACAGCTGGGCTGGGGTAGGGAAGAGGATGAGCCTAGGGCAGAGACTGGCAGAAGCAGACCTCCTGGGGTGGGGGACGTTTTACTTTAAATGGAGTGAGAGTTTTGATTACAAAGTGAACTGCATGTCTTAATTTGTGATCTGAGTCTGTTCTTGGGAATGAGAATTACCAAGAGTATAGAGTCCTTTTCTGTTATCTAAGTGGGATATGATTATGGGACTTGCCTAGAACTTTATCCAAGGAGCAGAAAAGTACATGTCCACAGGGACAGTGGAGCCAATGAGTAGAGTTCGTTTTGGTGTGCACCTCATGGAGTCACACCCTCTCACATTTACAAAGAAGTAAATCTTGGTTAATTCTCTCCACAACCTCTGATGTAGTAAAGTTATTGCATTTCATGAAGAGGGCACTGATGAACATTAGGAGCTCTTCCCAGGGTTGTGTGGTTGCTAAATGTAGGCAGGTGAGTCTGACTCTGTCACCCAAGCCTAACCGTGCCCCCACCAGACTCCGGTCTAAAAGAGTGACCTGAAATCAGGAAGCCTTGGGGCTTGGTCCTTGGTTCTATTGCTTTCTAGCTCCTTATTCAGATCTCAGCTCAAATGTCACCTCTTCAAAGAGGTCTTCCTGATGGCCCATCTAAAGCACCACAGAGTCACGATCCCATTTCACTTCTGCAGGTCTTTGCTAAATTTCCTGTCTTTCCCCTCCACCCAACATTCCTGGCAACTGCCCTCCCTCCCTTCCTTTCCCTCTCTTTTCTCTTCCTTCTGTTTTTCCCCTCATTCCCCTCCGTAGGATTATAGCTGTTGTGTGAGCTGCGGTGTCCATAGGGGCAGGCCTGGCACACAGCAAGTGCTCTTGAGACAGCTGTGGAAAGGATGAAGGGGTGGGGTTTGTGAGCCCCATCACAGCAGAGCCGACCTGGTGGTATCAGGATTTGGGTTCCCAAGGAGCAGACCAGGAGAACTAAGTGCAAGCTAGGAAGGGACGCATGAATGCGACGGGATTCTGGGCATACATCTGAGCAAAAGAAATGATGTCTGGGAAGCTGAGTGGAGCCCCCGATGGCGGGGAGTGTTGGAGCTCACAGTGACCTGGAGGCTTTAGGACTCTCTAGACTCTTTCCAGCCACATGGGATACCGAGCCTAGGCCAGCACAGTGGGCCAGCAGCTTTTGCTAGCTGGACAGCAGAGCCACTCAGACATGACCTGCTGCAGCCAGAACTCCTCAGGAATGAAGATCCTCTAGGGACTGCCCTTGAGAGGGACTGAGAAAGAGAAACATGGAGGAATAATTAAGGTTAATTCCACCTCTACTAATTCTATTTCTGGAGCACCTGCTCTATGCCAGGTCCTATTCTACTATTTTTACTCACATGTGCCAATTATGACTCTTGGATGCTAGCAACAGAAACTTGACCGGAATTGGCTCAGGCAAAGAAACAACTTACAGGCTCACATAACAGAAATCCAGGAGGAAGATCTGGTCTTGGCTGCAGCCATAGCGGGGTTTCAAATGCCGTTGTTAGGGTCGCATTTCTCCCTTTCCTCTTTCTCTGCTGCTTGCTCTGTGGTGCTTCTGTTCCCAGACAAGCTCTCCTCTCATCGTTATCTGGCTGCTGTGGGCTCGCACTTCTTCAGGGACAGAGAAAGTGTCAGCTCAGAATTCCCAGCAAAAGTCTCATCTCCCCTCCCTGGCTCTGACAGACTCCTGTGCCCATCCCTGGCCACTCTAGGGTGGTGACCGGAATACTTGGTTTAGGCCTAGGCCATATGTGGATTGAGTTAGCTCTACTAGAAGCATGTGTGTTGAGAGCAGAAGCAGAGGTGACACCCACTCCTGGGGACAAATTGAGATATGCTTGCCACAGGAGGAGGAGGGATTCTGAGCTGGTAAAAGCAGCAGAAGCTCACTCAATATATCATCTAATCCTGCGGTCCCCAGTCCCCGGGCTGTGGACTGGTACTGGTTCATGGCCTGTTAGGAACCAGGCCACATGGCAGGAGGTGAGCCGCAGGTGAGTGAGCGAAGCTTCATCTGTATTTACAGCTGGTCCCCATTGCTCACATCACCGCCCGAGCTCCGCTCCCTGTCAGATCAGCAGTGGCATTAGATTCTCATAGGAGCAGAAACCCTCCTGTAAACTGCACATGTGAGGGATCTAGGGTACGTGCTCCTGATGAGAATCTAAAGCCTGAGGATCTGAGGTGGAGCTGAGGCGGTGATGCTAGTGCTGGGGAGCGGCTGCAAACACAGATTATCATGAGCAGAGAGGTTTGACTGCACAGAGACCATAATAAATCAATTGCTTACAGACTCGTATCAAAACCTATCAGTGAGTGGCAAATGACAATGTAATAATAACAGAAATAAAGTGCACAATAAATGCACTTAAATCATTCCAAAACCATCTCCCCCTTTCCCCGTCCATGGAAAAATGGTCTTCCATGAAACTGATCCCCATTGCCAAAAAGTTTGGGTACCGCTGATCTAATTAATTCTCCATAAATTATGAGTGGCAGGAATTATCTCCATTTTGCAGAATAAAACTCTGAGTAACAGAAAGGTGAAATAACTTGCTTACAGACACATAACCAGTCAGTGGTTCACAAAGGACTTAGACTAGTAAAAGCTTGGTTTAGTTTCTCACATATTCCTCTATTCTACCCTACCTTTTAAATTAGCCATGGGATACATTCCAGCCCACATGCCACCTTCTCCATGAAGCCTTCTTATATTACCCTAAATGGCTCCTCTTCCTTCAGGGTCCCAGAGCCTTTTATCTGAGCTTCTGTGATGTATCAGTTTTAGTGTGTTTTGTCCAAAGTAACAGAATGCCTGTGTATAGTTCTCTGTTGCTGCATAACAAATTCATCCACTACTAGTGAATTAAAACAACACATTTATTATCTCAAAGTTTCTATGGGTCAGGAGTCTGGGCACAGCTTAGCTGGGCTTTTCGCTTAGGATCTCACAGCCTGAGGTGTGTTGGCTGGAGTGGCATTCTCATCTGGAGGCTCTACTGCGGAACAATCAGCTTCCAGGCTCACTTAGCTTACAGGAAGAAATCATTTCCTCGCAGCCGGATGGCTGAGGGCTGTCTTGTAGCTGGCTGGAAGCCACCCTCAGTTCCTAGAAGCTGCCTGCTCTTCCCTGCCCCACGGCCCTCTGTATAAATAGTCCTAACAGGGCTGCTTGTTTCCTTGAGGCCACCGGGAGAATCTCCCTCTCCAATTTGCTAGGAAGGAGGCTTACATCACAGAGCCCAATCAAGGGAATGGTATCATGTGGTCTGTGTCATGTCCTGTCTGTTCGAAGCAAATCACAGGTCCCCTTGCAAGGGGAGGGGGTCACACGCAGGCATAGCTCATCTCAGGGTGTGTCCGTCACAGCCTGAGTAAAACTGCTTTAAACCGAAGGAATTTATTAAAAATTCTCATCAAGCACAAAGCCCAGGGTCGATTCAACAGCTTAATGATGCCATCAAAGACCCATATTCTTTCCTTCTTTCTACTCTGCCATGTTTAGTGTGTCTTAAAATCCCGCCATGGTCACAGAGTAGTAAGCAGCTTCCACACGTGACAAAGTGAAAGTGAAGATCAGGAGGCGGCAGGGCTGCGGCTGTCTCCTTGTGCATCTGCATCTTCTGGTCAGAGAGAGAATGTTTCTCAGAAGTCTCCCGTCAGGTTTCCCCTGAACTCCGTTGCTTGGAGTCAGGTCACATGGCCATTCTTAGGCACAGGGGAGTCTGGCATCGCGAGGGTCTGGCCATTCCAGCCTCCCTCACGGGGAGAAAAGAATGACCATTGGGTGGCATTTAGCAGCACAGGCCCCCAGGACCAGACCCACTTGTTGGCCAAACCCGTGCCCACTCATCTCGGGGTCAGGCCCTCCCAGGAAGTCCACTCGACGGGGCAGCTGGGCTGGGGCCGGAGCCGCAGGTGGCAAGTGTTAATAAGAGACGCTCTCTGTCAGTTTTCTTCCCTCTCGCTGTTGCCTCCCCAGTGCTGAGGGTATTCTCTGGCATATAACAGGTGCTCAATAAGTGTTTATGAGGTCAGAGCTAACAATGACTACTATCTGGGAAAAACCCTTTGAGGGTCGAACAGGGTGATAAAAATGCCCTTTGAAACTGATTTTGTTCGGGAGAGAAGTTTGCCACAAGGTCTGGTCCAGGTAACCAGATATCAAGGGGTAACTTAGGGTTCTTCAGAGAAACAGGTCAATAGGAGATATACATACACACACACACACACACACGCACACACACACACACATATATATATATATATAGAGAGAGATTGATTGATTGATGATGGTAATTGGATTACATAATTATAGAGGGTGCTGCAAGCTAGAGGCCCAGGAAAGCTAGTGCTGTAGTTCGGTCTGAGTCTAAAAACCTGAGAACCAGGAGAGCCAATGGTGTAAGTTCCAGTCTGAGGCCAGAGGCCTCTTGGGGAGGGGGAGAGATGGGTGCTGGCGTAAATTCCAGGTCCAAAAGCCTGAGAACTAGGAGCTCCGATGTGTGAGGGCAGGAAAAGATAGATGTCCCAGAATGAGAAAGTTCACCTTCCTCCACTTTTTTTAGGACCTCCAGTAGAGCAGATAGTGCCCACCCACATTGGTGAGCGCAGATCTTCTTTACTCAATCTACGGATCCAAAGGCTGAACTCATTCAGAAACACCCTCACAGACACACCCAGAGGGATGTTTTACCAGCTATCTGGACATCCCTTAGCCCAGTCAAACAGACAGCAGGGCATTTGGGGGCGAGGCCTTATCACCTCTCCTCTGGAGCTCATGGCAGCAGGGGACTGCTGGCGTGCAGCATGAGAGTTGGGTTCAAATCTGGCTTACTCTATCTAGCTGTGCAACCCTGAACAAGCTATCTACCCTCTCTGAGCATATCACCCCTCATCAGTAAGAGGGGAAAAACAATAGCCTGTCTTTCAGAGAAGTTTTGGAATTTAGAGTAGATAGCTGTAGAAAGTGGTCAGTACGTGGTAGACATTCAACAAATGATAGGGGTAATAATAATAATAACAAGGATAAAGCTGTTATTATTCCTTGTTCTTAGAAAACTAACATGCATTTAATAGGTGTTCAATAAATTATCCTGGTTGAATTAATTTCCTTTCAATACTCAAAAGCACAGGAATGTCCTGACTATAGACAAAAAGGCTCACTCAATTAACTCCATGTTTTGCAGTGTCAATAAGGGCAGGGAAAAGGCATTTCTTTGCTTCATGTTTTTATGATCTCATCACGTGCTAAGGTTTTTAGATGGGAAAATGTGATTGTCAATTAAGAATCTAAAAAAGACTTCCTTTTATTAAAACACACACACAACATAAGCACCGTATTTCACGCTGAATCGGAGCTGCTGCCAGCCGGCTGAATTTACCGCTTCGGGTCCCAGCAGAGAGAATTTGCAGCCGGATTAACGCCCCTTTCTCTGGTAGTAAATCAATTTCGTGCGTGTGGCCATATTTTCACCCAAGTGACAGGCAGCAATGGCTGCTATTTTGTAGTCGCCGTAGAAAAACCCGGGGATAACTCCCAAGGCACTTTGACCTCCTCCACGAGTAACATAGAATCATGAAATTTTCCCGGGGAGAGACATTTTGGAAGGCTCAGCCCAGTAATTTCAGAGGTGGGGAAACTGAGGTTGGGGCCTTAGCGAAAGCGCACTTCATCTCTCCGTCAGTCGGCATTCCGCGACGCTGCCTCTGAGCCATGAGGATGGTGCGGAGAGCCTTCTGGGGCCACTCTCCCCTTTGCCTCCCACATTCTGGGATCTCTGGACTTCCTCCAGAGCCTTCCTCACGGCCTCGTACACACTCTTCCTGTGCCTGCTGTGTTTTGACACTCCCGTGTCCTTCTCATGCTCACCCCACCCCGCCCCAGCAGAGGAGCATTCCAGGCTAAGCCCCTGTGACGAGCTCTTCTCACCCACGGCGTGCTCTCGGCCCTTGCGCAGGGGTAACTAACCGGTTGATGTTCGGCGCCTGCCTTCCCTCCCTAGCGTCTTCCCTGTGCAGACCCCAGGCTCCTCAAGGGTGCTCGCCCTGCATCCCCCGCACTCAGCCCAGAGCATCTTCCTGGCGGGAATGAGTTCGTGACAGCTGAATGAATGAAGGTCCTGATGTGGACACACAGCAACAATGTCTTGGGAGGTGGTAAATAGCTCGGTGTGTCTGGAGTGGAAGGTTCTGGGCAAATGGAAGGAGGGGAAGTTGCAGAGGTGGGTGAGTGGGCAGGGGGACACACCGTGTAACACAGGGTCGCGAGCAGGTATGTGGGTTCTCCCCTCGATGCTGACAGACGTGGCCTGGCTGGGGTGTGAGTTAGAACCGTGCTCCTCAAACCCTGTTGTGCACAGGAGTCACCTGGGCATAGTGTGAAACTGCACGTGGAGCCTCCCGAGATCTGCATGGGGCCTGGGGGTCTGCAGTCCCCACAAGCTCCCAGGTGAGGCTGGTTTTAGGACTTCACTTGTGTTAGTTGGTGGAGGGTGGCCTGGGGGTGAGGGAGAGGGAGGCAGGGACTCCAGTCAGGAGTCAGCAGAGTGGTCCAGGGACACAGAGACGAGGCCAGAGGAACGGCAGGAGGAAGGAGGGGCTGAATCCTCGGGACTCAGCCACCATCAGGCTGGAAGGGAGGCATCTTACTGATGTCTAGGTTTTTGATGCTTGGATTTCCTTAAAAATTTAGTGTTTAGTGGCATCTACCTCACTTGTCAGTTGGGGTTATGGTTATGGTTGCTTATTTTAAAACTGGAAGAACTCTATGTTGTTGAAAATAATGAAACAGAAAGCCATGCTGCTTTCTAGACCCTGGATGAGGTCTCCCCGCACTCAGGCTCTGTGTCTGGCAGAGGCCCAGAATCTTTTTGGTTCCTGATGAGATCCAGGTCTTCCTGGTGTGGGGCTGCAGCCCGGCCCTCAACTCTGCTCCTCTGTTTGCGACCTAGGACTGGTAGACCCCTCTCCACTTGGCCTGAACGTTACCTACCCTGCTCCCTCCTGTTACAGGTGAGCTGGTCCAGCAGCATGATGCCCTGCCACATGGTCCTACCTTCTCTGTCATCCTGCAGCTCAGACCCTGCTGGAGCCTGCACTGGTCCTGACCACCCTAGTGCACAGCCCCTCTTAAGGCACTGAAATAATATGCTGGTCACTCCACCCCAGGCCCTGGGACAACCCCCTCACATAGACCACCCCTCCTTGGCCCTGCCCAGTCCTGGGTGTATTTCTTCCTTCCCTCCGGGATCTCACTCATCTTTGATCTTTGGCTAAGCCCACCAGATGGTCCCTGATGAGAGATACCTGGGCACAAGCCATTTGGGATGGAGCCTGTTGGTCATCCATCCGTGTCATTTCTCTCCTTCTTCCCTAACAACAAAACAGTAAAATCTCCAACTTTGTTAGGGGGAACAACGACCTGCTAAAAGAGTCCTTTTCCCAGCCACCCTGCAGTTGGGTTTGGCCATGTGGCCAAGTTCAGCCAATGATACGTAAATGGGAGTTGTTCCATGGCTTACCAAAGTGCTCCTGCAAAGGGATTTTGTTCAATTGGAAATCTCCTATTGACTTTTCTCGGTTCTCCTTCCTGCCACCTGGAATGAAGGTGTGGTGGCTGGAACCCCAACACTCGCGTCATGAGTGGTGAATAAGTTATTCAAGATCCACTGCCAGCTGCAGTGCACTTTCCTTGCTTTTTGGCAGTTCCAACTTCCCATGTGGATCTCTTACATTCTTTCTGGAACCTTGGAACTTTTCTGGGACTTGCTTCCGTGAGAGCACCTCATGTCTCTTTCCAGCTGACCCTTGACCAGTTCCAAACCTGCACGAGAGGTGCTAGCATTCTTAATCTGCCCCCGCTCTACCCTGCGACCACTAGCTTCAGCTCTCCTCCTTGCTACAGACATCTGCCTCTTGCCTAGACTGGTGGAAACGGCAGACCCAGCTGTGCCAGGCACCATGCCGGGGTTATAGTGCATGGTATATTTTGGACCAATGAATCGTAAAACAAGTCCTGGAGATGAGTATATTGATTGCATTTTCTCCCAGATGAAAAAGTAGTCTCAGTGAGGTTCTGTGACTTCCCTGGCATCATTCATTTGTTCACTCACTTGCTAATTATTTGTTGCTCTTCTTCTATGTGCCAGACGCTTTTCTCATTGACGATGAGACAGATATGGACTAGACAGGTAATATTTGTAATATTATGGAGTGTGCATTCTAGGGAGAGGAGATAATTAGCTGATAAGTTCACAAACATGGAAAAATCAGTGATCAGAGTGACCCAGAAAATTAAAATAGGCAGATGGAGCAGGGAATGGCTGAGTGATAGAGGAAGGTAAGGGACATTTGGATTGAGTGACAGAAAAGCACCACTCCTTTAAAACTCAGGGGAAGAGCATTGTGCTTGAAGGGAACAGCATGCATGGTGGTCCTCATGTGAGAAGTGGCCTGGGTGCTGGGGAACAGGAGTCCCACGTGGCATCCAAGGTGTGCAGTGAGGGGGCTAGGAGGCCACTGGGGATCTGCAGTCTGTGGCTGGAAATTTGGACTTTATTTTAAGTGCAAGAGGAAGCTTTTGATTTTTTAAAAAATTTTATTTGAAAATAATTTTAGATTTACAAAAAATTTGCAAAGACAGCACAGAGCGTTCTCATCTACCCTTCACCAGCTTCCTCTCACGTTAACGTCTTACATAACCATGGCCCATTTATCAAAGCTAAAAATTAACACTGATGCAACACTCTTAACTGAGCTATAGACTATACTCGGATTTCGCTGGTTTGTGTACCGATGTCCCTTTTACGTCCCAGGATCCTGTCCAGGAGCCCACACTGCTTTTAGTCATCCTGTATCCTCAGGAGCCGCCGATCTGTGACAGCTGCTGGGTCTGTCCTTGTTTTCCATGACCTGATGCTTTTGAAGAGCAGCGGTCAGGCATTCTGCAGAACGTCTCTCGGTTTGGATTTATCTACTGTTTTCTCATGATTAGACTGAGGCTGTGAGTTTTTGGGCAGACAGCCACAGAGATGAAGTGCCCTTCTCATCGCATCATATCAGAGAGTGTGTTATTTTGACAAGACCCATCACCGGCGATGCTAACCTTCCTGCCTTCCACAGGGCGGTGACTGCTAGGATTCTCCACTGGAAAGTTACTATTTTTCCCATCTTTATTAGTTTCTAGGGCTGCTGTGACAAACTGCCACAAACTGGGTAGCTTAAAACAACAGAAATTCATTCTCACAGAGGATGGAGTCTAGAAGTCTGAAATCAGGGTATGAGCAGGTTCCTGCTCCTTTGAAGGCTCCTTCTGTGCCTCCTCCAGCTTCTGCTGGTTGCTGACCACCCTGGATGACCCATTGCTCCAATCTCTGCCTCTGCCTTCACATGGCCTCCTTGTCTCTCGGTGTGTCTGTATCTCCTCTTCTCATAAGGACACCAGTCATCTTGGGTTTAGGGTCCACTCTCATCTTAACTAACACATCTGCATAGCCCCAATTTCCAAATAAGGCCACAGTCACAGGCACTAGGACTTCAACATATCTTTTCAGGACACACAATTCAACCCACAATACCTCCTTTGATGTATATTTAGCAATAATCACTTTGGCTGCTTTGCAGAAAATGCTTTGTTGGGAGAAGGCCAAGCAGGGAGGCCAATTAAGAGGCTGTCATTGTCATTTGGGCAACAGATACTGGGGGTCTGAATCAGAGCGGGGGCAGGGGCCGTGGAGAGCAGGGGCTGCATTCAGAATGCATTCTGGAGGCAGAGCCAGCGGGACCTGCTTGTGGACTGGGTGCGGTGGGTGGTGTTGAGGGAGAGAGAAGAATCAGAGATGACTCCCAAACGTTTGGCTTGAGTCACAGTGGGGTGCCATTTACTGACATGGAGAAGACTGATGGAGAGACACACTGGCAATGCCATGTCTGGGTCACGTTAGGACATCCCCAGGAGGAGGTTAGGTGTGCCACACCTCCCAGCACGGAAGGAGACAAGGAGTCTCCTGGCAAAGCAACACCAGCTTCAAGAGTAGAGCGCAGCTCTCCCCTGTCAGCAGCGGTTCCCTGGAAGAGCAGAGCTGCGGGGGTGACAACAAAAAGACCCCTCAGGCTTAGTCACTCTGAAGATAAACAAGAAGTTTCCTAAGGGGGCTAAGAGGCAAAAACTTTCCACCCATCTCAAATGAAAGCTCTTAATCTAATTCTGTATCCTCCTGGCAGCTGTGGTTACACGTGCCGGCCTTGCCAGTGGCCACACTGTCCAACATAAAGAGTTTTCTGTTCTCTTTTCAGAAAATGAAGGCTCCTTGGGCATCGTGAGTTCTGCGTGCAGAGCTGGGGCTGTTTCTATTGAGTGTTCCGGATGCCTTAATGGCCCGGCATTGATCAGAGCGATCGACCTCTTGGTTTCAAATAACTGACACGGTTTCCAATGGACCCAGATAATTAAGACTTCTCAAATGGCAACTAATAATTTGCATTTGCAGTGCAGCCATCCCCAGGAGCTGGGGGAACCCACGCTGGTGAGAAGCGAATGAAAAATCTCATCCTGGTGGTCGTCTGATCCTTGCTAATAGAGTCTTAGAAAAATCATTTCACCTGCCTGACCTAGTTTACTGAAGTTACCAAGCGACCTAGTTATTTTCCTTTGTTGGAAAACATGTGGGACCAGCTCACAGCATTAGGGAGTGTGGCCTGGTCCTCAAGTCCACCCCTGCTGCCCATCCCTCCGTCACGTCCCAGGGCTGGGCCGCGGGGCTCCCACAGGGTCTATAGTCAGAGGTCTTTGCGCTTCCAGCCCCTCCCTCCTCGAATCCATCCTCTACATTGTCACCGATAGGATCTCCCTACACCCAAGTTTGCACCGTTGTTTCTCTGCTCCCACACTTCCATTGTATCCAGAATCAAAGTCTGAATTCCTGTAAGAGATGGGCCCAAATTCTTTGTACTCCATATTCTACATCTACATTCCTGCCTAGACCTAAGTGGATACAGTGAATGTAGTTCCCTAATCCTGGAATTTAGGCCTGGCTGTGTGAATTTCTTGGCCTGCTGGAATATCAGTGGGTGAGCCCTAAATGCAGTCCTGAAATGTGCTTGCATGGCTGGGCTCATCCTCTTAAGCTCTGGTGATCTGCCAATGAGAAGAACATGGCTCAAGCAGCTGCTGGTCCAGGGAGATGAGATGTGTAGAGCGGACTGGGGCCCACACTGTGGCCTAGAGCCCAGGCCAGCCATGCCTGGTGTGAATCAGCTAAACCACGGCCAACCTACAAAACTGTGGAGCGTGAGAACTGGTGCTTATTGTTATAAGCCACTGAGTTCTGGGGTGGCTTATTATGCAGCAGTGTTAGGACAATCTCTGACAGATACTCACCACATCGGATGATGGTTATTTATGAATTTGTTTTCCCCCAAGACTGAGATGTTAAAGACAAAGACCTTGCTCCTCCTAATCCCAATTTTATAGCTCAGAGTCTGCCATACGATAGGTGTTCAGAAATCACTTTTAGAAACTGAAATAATGGCGTAAGAAACAAACAAAGGAGAAATCATTTGGGGGAGTTGGATTGATTGTATCACATGCATAATAATGATGACATTTATTGAGCATCGATCGTGTGCCAGGCTGTTCTAAGACTTTTAAATCCATTTTCTCACTTACTATCATTATCCTTGTTTTCCAGGCGAGGAAACTGAGGCTCAATGAGGTTAAGATTTAGCACAAAGTGCATGGACACAGAGGGGAAGGGCTGTGCTTTTTAGCTCACCTGTGCCTCATTCCCTTCATCCCAGGGAGGAAGAGCCATCTGCCCCAGCCCACGGGGATGGGAAATGAGGCCCTGGGGTTAAGGAACTTGCTGTGGCTCACGGACTGGAACGCGATGGAGCCAGAATTTGAACCAGTCTCTGTTTGCTTCCATAACGAGTGCTGGGATGGGGTGGTGCGAAGCTCTCCCGGGGTGATGCGAGGGTGAGAGGAGGCCAAGGAGGGAAGGTGCAGTGTGTGGGGACAGACATGGGGGCGGGGGCGCTCAGATGGGCTGAGTGGGGAGATTGTGGCAAGCGGCTGGATTGCACTCTCTTCTCCCCGGGCAGAAAGTGTCTCTGCTTAAATGTGCAGGGCACAGGAGTTAAACCAAGCCCACATCGGTGGCTCCTTTTCCCCTGGAATCCACCTGAGCCAACTCTGTCCTGAGGCTCCAGGTTGACCTGATTTCCTGGCGTTTCATGGCAGCTCCCATAGCCAGCTGAGGGCCACCTCTGCAGGTGAGCCTGCCTGAGGATGGTTACCGATCACACGATGAGCATGGTCCCCCTGTTCACTCATGTAAGCTTTGGAATGACCCAGGAGGTAGAAATTGTTACCATCCCCACTTTACAGAGAAGGAAACTGAGTCACAAATGGTAATAACTGCCAAGGTCATGCTGTTAGTAGGTGTTGTGGCCAGGATTTGGACTTGGGCAGTCTGATTGCTAAGACCAGGCTGTGTTTGCCAAATCAGTACAGGGATCCCCTCTCCCCACTCTGGCTCTCCTCTGCCTTTCCTTCCCATCCCCCAGGGTACCCAGCAACGTAGGGAATGCCCTTTTCTGTGAATTAGAAAAAGGTGTCCTTCCTGTTAGGTAGATGTGGCCCTTCCCCACCCCTCCCCACACCAGGGTGCAAGGCTTGGCAAGTGGCACGTGGGCTGATCTCAGCTCTCTTTGCATCTTGTTCAGAGCACAACCCACTCCACCTCCCTCCCCACTGTCATCAACTGAGTCCTCCAGGCCTGAGTCCTCCAGGCTCCATCCAGATGGCTGATCCTGGTGTCTGCTGTTGCCCCACCATGGTGGGGGTGGGTCGGCAGGGGGTTCCCCAATCCCGGCTAGCCAGGCTGTGGTACAAAAGGCAGGCTGCTTGGCGACAGGTGGGAGGAAGGGAGCACCGAGAGGAAAGAAAGGATGAAATGGGAAAGGCTTTGATTTGTTTTATGTTGGAGTCAGAATTAAATTTAATTCCTGACCAGCCCCTCTGCTGGCCCAAGCAGTGTCTTTGTGAGAATAAAAAAAAATGCTTTCCATTCCTCAAACCTCTCACTGCCATCTGCTGAGAAAGTGTCCCAAACTGTGATGATGACAAATGTAAATGGCACTCCCAGAGCTGCACAGTGCACAACTTGCGCAGCTGTCTATGGTAGCCCTGATTCTGATATGTCAAAACGTTCTTGAACTTCATTATCTTCACCCATAAAATGGGGTTTTATAGTCCTTATAGGAATTGGTTAGTGTTAACTGCTATTGTATTATTATTGTTGCTGTTATCAGATTTTAATTGTAATAGAAATGATTATGATATTGATGATGACACTTGGTATTTATACAGAATTTATACTTTTCCAATGGGGTTTTAAATTTATTTTCTAAGTGTCTAGTACAGTCACAAAGCAGTCAATATATCCATTTTACAGGTCATAAAATTGACGGATGTATTATTCGATGGCTGGGACAGAATAAGTCCATCAAGAAAATCAAAAGCAACATTCCAACTCCCCTCATTCTCACTCACTTTCTCATCAGGCTCCTCTGCCCTCTGAAGCAGTGTGACGCTGGGGAGGGGGTGGTGGTGGTGGTGGGGTATGTGTGTGTGTGTGTGTGTGTGTGTGTGGTTTGTAGTGTGTGTGTCTTTGTTCAAAATGTACCATTGTTAGAAAGTCTTATTAAGTTGCCTACTGTCATTGTTCCAGATTTATTACTTTAATTTGTTTTGGCTTTTTATACACAGGAGCTGCATTTTCCTTTGTTCTACCTCAGTTTGAACCTGCCTACAGGGTATAAGAACATATTTTTATATTTCACACTCTATAGTTTTCTTCTCTGGTGACCAATGTTAAGCAAGAAAATGATTTTCTTTGGACTTGAGGGTCAGCAAATTGTTAAGTCATTTGTATCTGCAGCACTCACGCACATGTTTTACGGACAAAAACATGTAGCCATGAGCCAGGACCACTGAAAGCCACCAGAATCCTGCAGGGGGAGCCAAGATTTTCAGGGGCATTGTGGTCTCTCTCGCCATCATCTCACTGTACGTCACCCACCTGGGGAAGATTCTCCCGCAGCGATGCCCACTCCCCATGGGGTCTCTGGGACCTCTGCAGAGCCCTCTGGCTTGTGCCCCCATCCTGGCTATGCTCTTGGTGGGTCCCCTGTGAGCTGGCCATGCAGAGGTGACAGCTGAACCTCTGTCCTTCTTCCCACAGCTCATGGGGGCTGCCCACTGATTGACCCCATGGCCTCTGTAAAACTTAACATGTAATCTTGGGACAGTGTGTCATTCAGAGCTTTTATACAACACATATATACTACTAGTATATAGGGAAGCCACTGGAGGAAGAAAGAAAGGAAAGAAAAAGGAGTGAGAAAGGGAGGGAAGAGAAGAAGGAGAGGAGGAAATAAGGAAGGGAAGAAAGGAGGAAGAGAGAGACCAGTGCTCGAGGCTTTGAGAGAGAAAAACCATGAATTCCTGCTCTTCCCTTCCTTTAATCCATCTGTGCAGATTTACAGACTCATATTTTCCTTCCTTGATCTCTTCCAGACAACAGACCCCCAGCAGCCCCAGTAACTTATGTTCCCGATGCTTCTCTCCTCATCAGGCACCCTCTGCCTCGCCGTCCCCATCAGCCGGGCATGTCAGACTCCAAAGCATCATTTTGGACCCATCAACAAATCTCATTATTTTCCTTCCTTTGTGTCCACTTTCTGTTTCCACTGCAACTACCACAAAGGCAAAGCTCCCACTGCCTCCCACCAGGCCCGTGGCCCAGCTCCATCAGTGCACTCACCACGCAAACCTTCCTACAAACACCCACCTGCTCCCTCACTCCCCAGAACAGCTACTGCTCTTAGGGCAGAACCTGACTTCTCACACTGACCCACAAAGCCTTTGAGCAAGGTTCTTAGTCACCAACCATAGAACAGGCTCTGCATAGAAAAGAAATCTATTCAAGCAGAGTGAGTGGCTCTCAGCATCTTCAGGAGAGCAGAGAATTAGGTGTGTGGGGGGCCTCCACTGCCAGGTGCAGTGCCCCCATCACAAGGCATGGCTGCTCCCGTGGGTGAAGCCCCCTCCCAGGACCAGAGAGAGTTTCTGGTTTCCAACTTGGGGAGATGTAGGCTCAAAATGGGAAAGACTCAGACACAGGACAGGTATTCTACCAGTGTTGGGGCAGCCAAGTGTGCACACGACCACTGTCTGCACCTTGCCCTGCCCATCTCAGGTCCCTGTGATTGTCCTCCCCTCCCTTCCCTGGCCACAGTCCATGGCTCCTCCACGTGTCTCCAATGGCCCCAGCACAGGCGTGTCTCTCCCGACCACCAGCTGGACCGGTTCTCCCTGCCACCCTCCTTCATTGCCTTCTTCCTTTGCCTTCAGAGCACTGCTGGGACCCACACTCCATGGCCTGGTCTACTTCTGATGTCAGCTGTGGCCAAGTGGAGAGCTCATGGCACTAGATGGACCTCATGCTGACAGTGGCTGACTGGTGGGGCTGGGTCCCTGTCTCTCTCCTCTGGAGCCTCTGTAGGTTGCTGCTGGCAACAGCAGAGCTCGGTACAGCTGGGACATCTGAGAATGCTCAGAAAACTTCCGAAAGGTGGGAGATTCAGGCACCACCCTGGCTCCACCCCACAGCTTCCGGACACTCTGAGTGATGATTCCAGCCACACTTCTCTGTGCGTTTCTTCTCCACTAACTGCACAGAGCACTCCTGTGCCAGCCTCTCCTCCATCCCAGCCTCACTCTCCCTGTCCTGCTTCCTGGCATCACCTTCTACATAAAATCCGTACATCCAAGTCCTTGTCTTGAGTCTGCTTTCGGGGAAATTGAAACTAAGCCAACACTTCTCAGGTTGTGATTTTATGTGTGGGGGATGATTTATTAAATGTTTGTTCCCCCCATGGGTCCATGAGCTCTGTGGGGGCCCCATGTGTCCAATTTCCCCATCCCTATATACTGAAAGCAGTTCTTGGCACATAGTAGGTGTTCAATAAGTACATATGGAATGAATGAATGAATGAATGATTGCTGTCTGATGTGGTGGTGATACCTTAAGGTGATGCCAATTATCCCACTTCTGAGAAAGCAGTTGCAGGTGTGCCAGGCATGATACCTGTTTTTCGTGTTAGTGTGGCCCGGCTATTCTGAGTTTTATGGATTGGACCTGACCCTAATTCAGCCATCTGTGGTCTGACAAAAGGAAAATCAGTGCCCTAGAGCTATGGCCAACAGACGCACCCTATCTTAGAGAAGGGGGCTTGCAGGGAGAGTCCGTGGAGGTGAAGGTGGGGAGAGAGGCAGAGATGGGCTGAGCCGGGAGCCGATGGGTCACTGAGCACTGCACATGCCACCTCGCCCTGGACAGAACAAAACACACACCTGGGCTGCTATCATCCCTGTTCCAGGCTGGACGCCCAAGAGGAACCTCAAGTGACTTTCCCTTGGCCTCAGGCTATGTGAGCCAGGTGCTCAGGCTGGAGGGGCAGGGGCTGGAGATGCCCCCAACTGAAGGAGTGAACCCGAGGGGCATTTGCTCTAAACCAGGGGTTGTAAAAGTGTTTCTGTAAAAGGCAAGGTAGTGAATACATCAGGCTTCAAAAGGCCTCTGCTGCAACTACATCACTCAGCTGCAGAGTCAGGAGAGCAGTGGAACAGCTGCAGGCAATATGCAGATGAGTGGATGTGGCTGTGTCCCAATAAAACTTTGTTTACTAGTGGGCAGATTTGGCTCACTGGCCCTAACCTACTCTGGCCTCACGGCAGAGGTCTCCTCCTGCCCCTCTGTCCTGCACCCTGGCATCTTACCATCCTGTCTGGACCCCTCACCGACCTCTCATGCTTCCACAAGTCACCCGCATTCATTCCACCTGCACTCTCCTGTCTCCTTGTCCTTTCCCGCCAGAGCATGAGAGCTGGGAGGCCCAGACCGTGTCCTGTGAACCGTGGAGTTCATTCGTGGCCCCCTCACTTCTGGCTGTATGCCTTTTGCCAAGGGACTCAACCTCTCTGAGCTGAATTCGTCTGCCAGCAGGGAGTGGCAGTGAGAAGAGGAGCTGAAGCCAGCCCGGGGTGCAGAGCCCATGAGCAGAGTGGCTGACCGGCACATGGAAGGGCCAGGAGGATTTAGGTGAAATATGGAGGAAGTGTGATCCAGGCAGAGCGAACAGCACCTGCGAAGGTCAGGTGGCATGAACGAATGCACCTTTTCCGGGAACTGGCTCTCTTTATGGAACATTAAAAACAAGCGAACAAACAAGCCTTACCCAATGATATCCGAGCATAGTTCCCTGCCCACCTCTCTAGGTACTTGTGAGGCACCAAAGCGACAAGGCAGGCGTTGCTGGGAGCAGGGCGGCAGAAGCTGGGATTCAGCATCTGGCTCTGTCTGCTGAATCCTGGAGCTCTTAGCTCTTTGGGTATGTGATTGGCTTGAGACAATTTGTCTGGGAAAGGGAAGAGGATGAAGGTTTGCACCAGGGCTGGAGGCCAAGGCCACTCAGTGACTCCTCCCAGCCATAGATCAGGGTTGAGTCCAGAGTTTTTTTCTTTACAAACTCTAGAGGGCTCCTGTGGAGCCTGGACAGAGGCTGCAAGCCCTGGGGGTCCTGCTCTCAGGGCGCCCAGGGCTCACAAGGCTGGGCCAGCCTTGGACGTCTTTGCCGGCAGAGAGTGTGAGAGGGTGGGAGGGAGAGGGATCGGCTTCTGAGCCCGAGTGGCAGATACATGGGATGTGTGCGAGGTCGGGGTGGAGCTTGCTCCCACCTGTTCAGGTGAGGCCAAGGAGCTGGTGAACTGTATCACTAAGGGTCAAACCACCTCACTCATCTCCTCTGACTGCGAGACCCTGGGAAACCAGTGGGAAACCTGCCGCGGATACGGGGTCCTTGCGGCCCTGGCCCTTGTATGGTGTCTTAGTTTCCTTGGGCTGACGTAACACGTTATGCAAACTGAGTGGCTTAAAACAATAGAAATTCATTCTCTCATAGTTTGGAAGGGCAGAAGTCGACAATCAAACTGTTGGCAGGGCAGGTTCCTCCTGGACGCTCCCAGGAGAATCCATCCCATGAGCTCTTCCCAGCTGCTTAGTGTCTGGGTGCTGCGGGCAACCCTCAGCCCTCTGTGGCTTGGAGATGCTACTCCACCTTCAGTGGCCTTCATCTCTCTGTGTTTGTCTCAAATCTCCCTCTCTGTTCTCTTATGAGGACAATTGTCATTGGATTTAGGCTCCACCTTAAATCCACACGATATCATCTCAAGATCCTTAATTTCATCTACGAGGGCCCTATTTCCAAATAAGGTCACGTTCACAGGTACCTGGGGGATTAGGACTTGCACATACTTTTTTCAGGGACACAATTCAACCCACTACAGTGAGTGCGTGCATCACGAAGGCGTCCCTTTCAGCCCACCCTCCCTTCCCTGCTTTCCCACACCTCCAGGCTCCTTTGGGCCACCCTCTTTGCAGCTAGGCGCCCAGGCCCAGCCTTAATCCTCACTTCGGCTCTTCTTTCTGGGCCCTGCTGTGTGGGTTTCCGCTGGGGAGGTGAGGGCAGAGATGCTGTCCCCTATGTCTGGTAGCATAGCCCAGAGTTCTGGGGGTGGGCTGGGAAGGGCTCCCAGGAAGATAAGGCTTGAGGGGTCAGAGGCTGCCGGCCAGGCCTTGCCTGGGGAGCTGATGAGATCAGAATCCATTACTGCTCTGCAATTCTCTTGCTTCAAAGAAAGATTTTTCTCTGGGAGTGAGTTCTCCCAGAAAAGATTTTTAAGACAACGGTCTAAAAGCTCTTCTCAAAAACCACACCTAAAAACAGAAGCCTTCCCTCTAGCCATCTGGACTCCTGGCAAAGAAAACAATTTAAAAGGCAAAGGAAAGTAATGTGAGTCAAGACATTGAGCAGGGCGGATTCTCAGGTCCAGGTTCATCCTGGGTGGGGGGCGGGGAGACTTCTCTGCTTCTCTCTTTTTTGTCTGGACTGGTTCGAGTCTCTCCTCTGCTTTACAGGAAGTGGGGGTGGTGTTAACATCACTTAGGGTTCTCATAAACCTGGTGTGTGTGTGGGAGTAGTTAAAACACTGGTCACTGGCTTCCGACAAGGTGCAATATCCTTCCTGGGTCTTAATCTCCTCATCTGAAAAATGGGGGTAATAAAACCTGCTCTGCAGAATGGTCTGGAGGGTAAATGAAATAAGATGGAAAAGGGTCGAGCATGATGCTTGGCACCCAATAAGTGTTCAGTAGTGTTTGTTTCTGTAGCTTCACTTAACATCATGGCATTAGATGGGATCAATACGACTCTCTCTTCCACAGATGGAACCTCATCTCTCAGAGGTTACATCACTTGTCCAAACTCACCAGATGGGTGGGACAGAGTCTGCATAGATCCCGAGTCTATGTCATTCTAGAATGCTGCTCCGACTCCCAAAAGCCAAGACCTGGCCTCTTTCATCCCCTCTCTGTCTCCACTTGCTTTTTCTTCAGCCTTCACTTCTCTCAGTGCTTCCCTTTCTCCATAAAGCCAGGGTTTGGGGTCAGGATTGGGGCTGAGATGGGGCAGAGGAGGTGTTGGGGGAAAAACACTGGATTTGGATTCAGGAGACTGGAGTTCGAGTCAGGCTCCATGGGTAGTGAAGCGTGGGCTAATGCCCCTGCCTGGACCTCTCTCCTCACCTGTAGCCGGCCATGCTGGTAACACCTGCCCTCGCCTCCCCTTGGGCCGCGGTGAAGCCGCAGAGGGAGGCGATGGAGCCTGCTCTGTGTATAGAACATCACCATTTGCAGTCACTCATTTCAAGCCAAGACAGGGCTTGTCAGCGCATCACATAGGACACCAGGAAGCCAGGAAATAGCACCCAACCCAACTGATAGCAACATCTTTGCAGACACAGTAGTCCAGATCATCTTCACTCCCTACTCAACTTCTGGGCTTTCTAGAAAGGACCAACAACTTTGACAAGTTTTCTTGTCAGTTTCCTTCCTTTTTTTCCCAAAATATCAA
Source organism: Avahi laniger (assembly GCA_963575035.1). Classification (NCBI taxonomy): domain Eukaryota; kingdom Metazoa; phylum Chordata; class Mammalia; order Primates; family Indriidae; genus Avahi; species Avahi laniger. Next base: position 2,302 of record CAUYSK010023866.1, on the reverse strand, counting down.
TGGAAAAGATTATTTAAAAATATTTATATTTATGCATGTATGTATTTAACATATGTAAATATATAATGAATGTATGTATGTTAAATACATAAATATTTTGGAAGACAGTCAATTTCCTCAGAATAGGTTCATGCCACTTGTCCTTTGCATGTGCTGTTCCCTCTGCCTGGAGCTGCCTTCCTCCATATTTCTCTGCAGTCCTGCCAGCCCTCCAACATGCAGCTTGGTCTCCGAGCCCCTGTGCTGGCTCAGGCATCCATTTCTTCCCAGTGCTCTGCTGGGGCTTTCGTTCCCTGCCCCAATAGGACTCTGACTTCTGCTGTCTGTGTCCTCATCGTGGAAGAGCTCCTAGATGTGGAGCTCTCTCGAGGGGGCCAATATCTTTTCCATCTCTGTGTTCTCAGTCCCTATCATGGCATGGGTGATGGAGTGGGGGAAGGAGGTGATTCCCACCTGTCTGTGCACCAGTTGACCCCAAGGACCAGGCACAGAGGCTCAAAAATGCAAATCAAATGTGTCTGCTTCAAATTAAACCCATATTCTGGTCCAGTGGGTGTAGAGCTGTTTCTTAGCCAATAAATATTAACAAGAAAAATAAAGCAATCTTTTAGACTTCTTCCCCCCAGCTGCCACCCCAGGGTTATAAATTATGTACTGCCTGAGTCTGTTTTGACAGTTGTGATAAAGTAGGTTTCAGATTTGGAGAGCGTTTCTCCTGAAAGAACGCAGCACTGTGCATTTTCGATACAATCGCCATCACCTGCCCCTGCCCTCACCCTTTTCCTGTCTGGGAGGAAGATTTCACTAGAGTAGCAATTTTTCTACTCTGGGGCTTTTTCTGTCACCTCTTTGCCAAACAGACACTGTGATTTTTTTTTTTTTTTAAACTTCAGACTGTTATCACAAAAACTAGGAAGATTTTAAGGAGCATGAAGAATGGCCTTCCTCCAGCGATGGCGGATGGGCTGCGGTCACTCCCATCTGCTGACACTAGTCCACGCTGGTCTTCATTTTCTCAGACCTGTTCCCTTGTCTGAGCACCAGTCCTCCTGCACAAAACCCAGCCCGTCACTGAGGCCCCAGTGAAGCTCCTTCTTCCTTCTGAGTCTTCTGCCTTTTCGTGGTCTCTTGCTTTGTCCTGTTTCGATACTGTCAGGACAAAGAGACACCCGGAGTCTTCCCTCGCCATCGCTGCTTTCTGTCTGGTTGGTTCCGATCATGCTCATTCTGTCACCTCGGTAGCTGTCTAGTGACTCCTCCTTCCATCCACTGCTGCCAACTCCCCGGGTTCTTCTCCCCACTCATAGGGGCTTTCTTTTCCTGACATTGAGATATTATCTGTTACCAGTTGAGTGCACAAACCCCAAGCCATTCCTCAACGCATTTCACATTTGTCTACACTTGTGTAATCTCCACATCAAGACAGAGGAGAGTCCGAAACCCCAGCAGCCTCCCCTGTGCCCTCTCAGTTGATACTCAAATGTGCGACGACACTAACATGCCCACCAAGGTGGCGTCCACTTGTTTCTGAGCGTCTTATAAATAGAATTATACAGTGTTGTGTGTGTCTAGCTTTTTTTTTCTTCTCACCATTATATCTGTGAAACAAAATCCAATTTGTTATGTTTAGTAGTAGATTATTTTCACTTAGTATTCCACTAAGAAGTGTATATATAAATAAATGTATATATTTATAAATATAAAATAGGTGATTTATCTGTTATACTCCTCATGGACATTTAGTAATTTAGAGCTTTTGGTTGTTATAAATGATGCTACGAACATTCTTTGGGTGGATGTAAGTCTTCATTTCGCTTAGGGACAAAATCAGGAGTGGAATTTCTAGATCAGAAAAGATATATTTAGCTTTAGTTAATATTTTCAAATAGTTGACTTAGACACTTTCACCAGCAGAGTAGGAGAGTTCCAGTTATTCTGTGTCTTCACCACCACTTGCTAATGCTATAAGGCTTGTGAGATTTTTTTGGGTTATTTTTAAATTAATTCATTAGTCTTTGATTTTATGTATTCTGGATATGAGTCTTTTTTCAGATATGTATGTTGCAAATATCTTTTTGCAGGACAGGGTATGTTCTATCACTCTCTTAATGGTGTCTTTTGGTGAGCAGAAGTTCTTAATTTTAATGAAGTCCAACTTATCAGTTTTTTTCTTTTATGGATAGAGCTTTTTTCACATGTTTGAAAAATCTTTGTTTATCCAAAGATATGTCTTGTTCTAGAAGTTTCACTGACTTACCTTTCTCATTTACCTTTATGAACCATGTAAAATTGATTTTTATGT
>CAUYSK010023864.1:0-12769 GCA_963575035.1 Avahi laniger | reverse complement strand
TAGCAACCTCAAACTCCTGGACTCAAGCAATCCTACTGTCTCAGCCTCCCAAGTAGCTGGGACTACAGGCATGTGCCACCATGCCCGGCTAATTTTTTCTATATATATTTTTAGCTGTCCAATTAATTTCTTTCTATTTTTTGGTAGAGACGGGATCTCGCTCTTGCTCAGACTGGTCTCGAACTCCTGAGCTCAGAACGATCCGCCCACCTCGGCCTCCCAGAGTGCTAGGATTACAGGCGTGAGCCACCGCGCCCGGCCGCTAATTTGTTTTTTGTATCATAAATTTCAAGAACATAAAGATACTGGGTGAGGCAGTTTGTCAGGCTTTAAACGATGGCTCTTGGGCATGATTGTGGGAGTGTGTGAGTGAAGTCCCATACTCATGTCTCTCTGGTCCTGCTAAATTTTGCATACCTCACATATCTCAGACTGCTCTGAGCTATTTTTCTTTTCTTAGATTGCTAGTCAGTTGACTTTAAAATAGGGAGAATATGCTGGATTTTGGGGTAGATCCAATGTAATCACAAGGGTCATTAAAGTAGAAAAGCAGATGTGAAAACAGAAAAAAGACACAGAAATGTAACATTACCAGCTTTGCCAACACAGTGGTTCACACCTGTAATCCCAGTGCTTTGCAAAGCTGAGGCTGGAGGATCATTTGAAGCCATGAGTTTGAGACCAGCCTGGACAACATAGTGAGACCCTAGTCTCTACGAAAAATTTAAAAATTAGCTGGCATGGTGGCACACAACGGGAATCCCATCTACTCCACAGAATCCCTTTAGCCCACGAGTTCAAGGCTACAGGGAGCTATGTTCAGTCACTGCATTCACTGCACTCCAACCTGGGCAACAGAGCAAGTCTTTGTGTCAAAAAAAAAAAAAGAAGAAAAAATATTACTGGCTTTGAACATAGAGGAAAGGGGCCTCTAAAAAGCTGGAGAAGACAAGGAAACTGATCCTCTCTTAGAGCCTACAGATGTCTTGGTTTTTGCCCAGTGATACCTGTGTTGAATTTCTGACCTATATAAAAATGACTGAACAAATGAATGAATGAAAATTTCATTTTAAGCCAACTGTTAGCGGTAATTTGTTATGGCAGCAAATAGGAAATGAATACAATTACATAACTAATATTTTGGGTATATCAACTTAAAATATACTGTTGAAGTTGATTTCATCTGTTTCTTTTTACTTTTTAAAATGTGGCTACTAGAAAATTACATATGTGGCTCACTCTCTATTTCTATTGGACAATGCTGATTTAGAACTTTATCACTTCATCATTCTGTGTGTTGGAGAAAATTCAAAATTACTTTTTGAGAAGACTTGGGCTGTCCCCAAGCCTTCCTTTGGCTTACTTTCAGGGTAGGGCTGCGAGGTGACTTTCTATTTAGTCATTTGACCTCTTGAACTCTTTATCTTTTATAAGATAATATCAGTCTTACCTCTACTCTGCTGAGAATGAAAGCGTATGATTCAGTATTTAACAGGCAATATAGAATATACACAGTGTAGAGGAACATGACCTTAGACTCACGGTTGCTCAGTCCTTAGCAGTTTGACAAAATCACAGTTTAATAAGTCACAACTATAGCTGAAATTACAGAGGCAAAGATAAATGTTGCTTGTCCTTCTACAGCTCTACTTCAGAACTGACAATAGATATTTGCACAAAACCACGCTGTAAAGATTTTTGTGGTAGAAGTATTTCTTCTTCCTGGGCACACATTTTTTAGCCTTTCTTGCAGGTAGGTTGTAGCCATGTGGTTAGGTTCTGTCCAGCGGGAGTGGGCAGAGGAAATGTGCTTCTAGGCCTGACCGTGAAGTCCATGCATGATTGTCTACACATCCTCTCTTACTGCTGTGATAATCTCAGAGGCCACATGTTCAAGACAGCAAAGTCACTAAGTCTGGATCCCTGAGTCCCAGGGAAAGAAAGTTGCATGACTGACTTTGTGGGTGAGAAATAAAGCATTGTTGTTTTCAGTCACAGAGATATTGTGGTTTATTTGTTGCCACAGAGTATTTTAGCTTACCCCAACTAATATGTTTCTATTTAATAATGACTTTTTAGAAGTTGTTTAACTTCATAAGGAAATTTATTTCCAATTATTCATAATTGCTATAATTTGCAAAGTACATAGGCCCATCATCCAGCAGGTACACAGTTCTTGAAATACATCTAATGCAAAAATTTGGAAATAGCTCATGTGTCCTGGGGGCTGATGTGATGATTCATAAATTCATATCAAAGAGGCATGATCAATTTATGACTCTGTGAAATGATAATTTAGTGCTCTACCTGAAACTGAATACTTAAGCAAATTACAAACCAAAAAAAAAAAAATAGGCAAGTTGAGCCTTCTCTTGTTTTTATTCATAATTTCAGGGTCTTAGCATTTTCCCAAATAGAAAGAAGGACTTCTTCAACTAAATTTTGATTATCTCAGACTGTGCTCTCAGACTCTTCCGGATACTCACATTGTTAAATCAGAGTATTTCTGGACATTTTGGAATTTTGAGAAGTAAAAGCAAGTCTCCTCTGCTCTTTTTGATTTTTTATTGTTTTCATGTTTTCACATATTTATTCTGTAACCAATAGGAATTTTAATTAAAGATCAAAGCTAACACTATTACTGAAGCTTTTAAAGTCTATATAGTATTTATACTTATGACAAGTATATTAAGCTAGTCTTTAAAAATTCCTTTCCCCCCACAAATAAAACCCATTTCTATATTTTTATCACCCAATCGTAGTGAGGAACAACATTTGGTCCAGAATCCTGGATTCATATCAAGGCTACCTTCACATGCTCTGTGAGGGAAAGCCAAGATTATACTTTTTTGAAAAGGGAAGTAGGAAGGAGATAGGAGGGGAATAAAGGTCATGAAGAATGATAATCGAACAGAAGACATCTATAAAGTAATTAATCACTCTCTCAAGACTTCAGAGAGGTACCTCTGTACTCTGTCTTGCTGAGCTGAGTCACAGAATCATACACCTCATAGCTATATACGAGTGACAGTATCATTGTCATCAGTAATGTTGTTTCTACTAATGAACATGCTTAACAGTGTATGAGGCCTAATCAGAAGGGCTTTTAATGCTGAAAGACACAAAATTTGTGCATTACATGTGGCCTGTGGGAATGAGATATTTAAGATGGCATAGTATGAGATCTTGAAAAAATACTAGAAGCTATAATAGAGTTAAGCTTAGGCATAATATCTATTAGTTGTAATATGAATTTTGACTTCTGTGGTTATTTGCAGGAAATTTTAAATCCCAGTCAATTTCTCCTGCTCGCAAGTACCTTCAAGATGGTTCTGCTGGCCATCAGTTCAGATAGGTGTAGAGAAATAAAAATTTATTTTAATATAAGTTTAAGAAAAATGGTACTAGAAAAGTAATGACAATTATTTCCTAGGATCTCATAATGTGTTCCAAATCCAAATATCAACTACTCAATTAGTCTCACTGTTAATGAGGTTAACTGAGTGTTAATATTAGATGTTTCTCCAGTTACAGAAGATTGCTTAGTCCAGAGGGAAAACTTGTGTAGAATAAAAAAATTATTATGGGCCAGGTGCGGTGGCTCACACCTGTAATGCTAGCACTCTGGGAGGCTTAGGTGGGTGGATAGCTTGAGGTCAGGAGTTCGAGACGAGCCTGAGCAAGAGTGAGACCCCGTCTCTACTAAAAATAGAAAGAAATGATCTGGACAACTAAAAATATATATATAGAAAAAATTAGCCAGGCACAGTGGCGCATGTCTGTAGTCCCAGCTACTCTGGAGGCTGAGGCAGGATGATCGCTTGAGCCTAGGAGTTTGAGGTTGTTGTGAGCTAAGCTGATGCCATGGCACTCTAGCCCGGGCAACAAAGTGAGACTCTGTCTCAAAAAAAAGAAAAAAATTATTACGAATAGTAAAGTTGACATAACAGTGAAGACCCTTTGGAGTCTCTTTCGGACATACTGAAGTGAATATCAATGTTGACATGAACAAGGACATAATTAACATGCTTTTAAATCTTATACATAGGAAAAGAATTTTTCCTTCCTAAACCAACTACAATAATCACAACCTTCAGATAATTCTACAAGGTCCTGAAATCATGTGGCTTATGAAGATGAATTCCCAATATTTCTTTCATCACGTTACAGGCGATAAAGAAACAAGCAAAACATAACCCCAGAGGACCCAGGAAGAAATCACGAGTTGTGACATATGACATGACTTCTCAAACTGGCTGGCCAGGATGACATCATTGCACAAGATCTCAACTAGCAAGTTTTATAAGTCACGTAAGTTTTATAAGTCAGTAAAAATTGCTCTGGACCTTGATGACTTGATATAGAGTAAAATATTACTTGATGGAGGAAACATATACTTAAGAAAGTTGTTCTTCGAAATCTTTTTGTAATGAAAAATGTAGACTCATACACACCTGTTTGGAAAAACTCAAACTGTGTTCTCATACTACGACAATCATCACACTTCTTCTGTGTCTCCTAGATATGTGGGGATTTCTCCAAACCAGTGATCAAGCAATCAGTCCTGCAGCGGACACCAACTTGGTGTCCTCTAATTCAATTCCAACACGATCTACCTGGAGATAGTGTCAGATCCCAAAGGTTGAGGGCTCAGTCCCCAAAACTGCCCCCAATTTTAGACAAGTCCAGAACTTCTGATTGACTGGGTTCAAGTGGGGTTCCCACGACCCCCTCTTTGGGTTCAGTTAATTTGCTGGAGTGGCTCACAGAACCAATAAACTTTATTGGTTTATTACAAAGGATATTACAAGGGATACAGATGAAGAGATGCTCAGGGCAAGGTATGGGGAAAGTGGTATGGAGCTTCCATGCCTTCTCCAGGCACCCCACCCTCCAAGAACCTCCTCATGTTCAGCTATCTGGAGGCTCTCCAAACACTGCCTTTTGGACCTTTTATGGAGACTTTAATGGATAGGCATGATTGACAACTGTGTAGAAATGTGATTGGACAAAAAGAGTATAATCTAAACCTAGCAAGGGCTGCCTGTTCAGACTTTTTTTTTTTTTGGCCCGTGTAGCATTCCTTTCTTCAGTGTATGGGCCAGGACCCTCTGGAATGAGGGTTGTTTGACCCACAATCAGATTAGAGTCCTGCCTTGGGCAGGTGAAAGGACGACAGGAGAAGGTTAGAGAGAAAGATTCTTGTTTCCTAAGGCCTAAAACACCTCAGCATTGTAACAAAAGACGTTAACAAGCGATATGGAAGTTATGAGCCAAGAACCATGGATGAAAACCAATATGTGTGTGTGTGTGTATAAAATTATAATCATTTGTATGTATATAAAATCATAATACCACACATGATAAATGGTAAATAGTGTTTGTGTTAGTCTGGTTTGTGCTGCTGTAAAGGAATACCTGAGACTGGGTAAAGGTGGTTTATTTTGCTCATGGTTCTAAGGCTGTACTAGAAGCATGGCACCAGCATCTGCTTCTGGTGAGGACTTGAGGGAGCTTCCAGTCAAGGTGGAAAGTGAAGGGGGAGCAGGCGTGTCACGTGGCAAGAGAAGGAGCAATAGGGAAGGAGGAGCGAGACTATTTTTAACAATCAGATCTCATGAGAAGTAACAGAGCCAGAACTCGCTCCTTACTGCAGGGGAAGGCACCAAGCCATTTACGAGGGATCTGTCCCCATGACCCAAACACCTCCCACTGTGCCCTACCTGCAACACTGGGGAACAAATCTCAACATGAGATATGGAGGGGCTACACATCCAAGCTATAGCAGTGTTTGAGGAAATGTAAAATAAATTTCTAAGGTAATAGTAATTAAAAAAAAATGCTTGCGGCATTTTTTGTGCAATTGCTTTCCATGAAGCTATTGTGAAGTCAAGTCATGGTTACTCCTGAGACTAAAAAAGGATGGGTGTAGTTAGTTGTATAATTATAACGGATTTAGTGGAGTAATTCTTGTTGGTGGTCAAAGCCTTTGGAAAGCACTGTCTCAAACGATTTGTTGTTATCTTCAACAACAGCAGTAGTATGTTGTTAATCATTAACAGTTCGATGAATTAAAATGATATCATATGCTTGAGGAAAAAAGTTTTTTTGTGTGTCGCCCCCTCCCCGGAAAAGAAATTAAAAAATTAAAACTGAGAAGTACTGCATTATTGCAGCTTAAGAAAGATGATAGGCCGGGCTCACGCCTGTAATCCTAACTCTCTGGGAGGCCGAGGCGGGCGGATTATTTGAGCTCAGGAGTTCGAGACCAGCCTGAGCAAGAGCGAGACCCCGTCTCTACTAAAATTAGAAAGCAATTAATTGGACAACTAAAAGTATATAGAAAAAAATTAGCCGGGCATGGTGGTGCATGCCTGTAGTCCCAGCTACTCGGGAGGCTGAGGCAGGAGGATCGCTTGAGCCCAGGAGTTTGAGGTTGCTGTGAGCTAGGTTGACGCCACGGCACTCTAGCCCGGGCAACACAGTGAGACTCTGTCTGAAAAAAAAAAAAAAAACACGTATATGTTACTTATTAGATGTCAGATAATATTCTATTCACAACAATCTCATTAGGAGATTAAATTATTACCCCCTTTCAAAGGATGAGGCAACTGAGAAACACACAGCTAGTAAGTGGCACAGTTCGATTTGACCCAAGAAGACTAGCTTGTACTCTTAACCATTATGTTCTATCCTGCTGGTCAATGTCACAGTTTGGAATTATTTAGAAATTTATCTTTTTGGGTTTTTTGTTGTTGTTGCTTGTTTTTTGTTTGTTTTGTTTTGTCCGTCCCAGAATAGAAGCTCCAAGATGTCACGAACCATTGCCATTGGCGTCTTATTGGTCACTGATTTCACAAGGCCTGTCATATCTAGTACGTAATGGGCGATTAATAAACATGTTTAAATAGTGAATGAACGACTGATAGCAAGAGAAAACAATATTCGTGCTGACAAAGTTGAGAAGGCGTTGGTTTGAGGTACTACGTCACAAAATATAATTTTTCCTAGACATGCGTAATAAAGAAAGTTCCGTAAGTAATTGAAGGCTGCTAGGATGAAGAAAAATGAGGGAACCCTGCTTTGAAGAATGGTTTAAGAAATTATTTTCTATATACCCGTCACTGCTCTCTCTCTATATATGTAAAGTATGATGTATAAGGAAATAAGTTTACCTTCTTCAAGTTAAGTACCACCATATATAGGATCAAAGTTGAACTAAGCAAAATCTTAAAGTGTCAGAATAGTGTACAGTAAGTATGTGCTTGAATGAAGTCAGACTGAGTGTGTTAACAAAAATATATCAACCAGAAAAATGGGGAAGGATAGAGCACAGGGACTGCGCCACAATGGAAACTTAGCAAAAAGGAAAGTCACACAGGCAAACTTCATTCTTAATTCTAGCCAAGGAGAGGGAGACCCAAGCAGTCTACTCCAAGTATTTTGATCGCTTTGGAAGGATTATGCTTACAGTTGGTGGAGTGAGGAACCGTCAGGGGCATACTGGGAAGAAAGCAGGTTAACTACCTGCAATTACAGGTTTCGTCTCTTTTCTCCTCAGCAGTTCATGATCATTCATCAGGGTGACGAGGGCAGGTGCTACAGGAGTACACAGGAGGGGTTTCCCAAACGGAGTTTGAGATCAAGGACACCTGGGTGGAATGATGTAGTGATTATCATTCCTGCTTCTCTGTGAGGTTGGAATTCATGGTGGCTGCACTGTGTTTTCTCATTTATTTATTTTTGGACCAGACAATAGCTAGAGAATATTCTGTTTGTTTGTTTTTTTAGGTCAGATAATCACAAGACAATATTCTATTGTGACTGTCAGCATTTGGAAGGAATTTTTTTTGGTCTGTTTTCTGAAGCAATGAAAAGCACATCCAGAGAGCCCATTAATGGAAGCTCTGTAAGGGCATTGCCCTCCGCTCTTCCTGCCAAACCACCAGCAATTGTCTTTTTTCTTTACCATGTACATAGTGATGGGGGAGTTGGGTCCTGCTTTCTAACTCCGAAAACTCGTGCGTGTTGAACACCTGGTCCCTGACAAATGGCTCTGCAATAAGTGCCACCCAGGAGGAGAGAAGGAACCGGGGAGAACCATCGATCTCTAGGGTCCCACAGCCTGGCGGTAACACAGAAATTGCTCCTTCCCCCCTCCTATGGCCTTTCTTCTTGATGGTTCTTGACTCTCATCTCTTCTCCACTCTTTCCTTTCTTCCACTCTGCTTTCCCCTCCTTTTGTGACTCCTCATCGTTACTCTTCATGTTGATTAATGTGATTACCTTATAAGCATATAACATTTAGTTGCTGGGTTTGCATTAGTTATGAGCGAAGATGAAGCCAACATAATGATCCAGTTTGGGGCTCCGCAGTTCTGATTCAAATTTTGACTCCATCACTTAAGAGTTATCTGACTTTGGGCAAATCATCCAACCTCCCTGTACCTTTCTTTCACCACCTGTAGATTGGGGATGATAGTTCCTACCTCAAAGGTTCCTTGTTAGGATTGATGAGAATGCATGTAGCATGCACAGAAGCATGCTTGGTACCTGGTTTCAAGAACTCTTAGCTCTTATTATTTAAAAAATGCTTATTGTAGGGTATTGTTGATACCTTATAAAGGGAATCTCGTGCAGTTTTCCGCAGAGTAAGGTGTTTTGATGGAATAACTGTTGACACAAGAAATACAGTACCTCGAGGTTTACTGGGTGCATGGATTACAGAGATAATTTTCTGAGTAGACAGTGATTTTGTGATACCTGGGCGAGGGCGAGCAATATTTAGCGAAGACTGAGGGCGCAGTAAGGTTATTTGGTGAGAGTGTTAGGTGGCCCGGGCCCGACCACGGAGAGGCTGGGAGCGGGAGGGAAGGCGGAGGAGGCGCGCCAGGGAGGCTTTGGAAACCAGCGTTCCTGTGGGTCGCGGGTGGTCGGGAAAGGCCGCGGCGCGCCCGGGGGCGAGGAGGATGCGCGGGGCCCGGACCCGGGTAGTTCCGTTTGCTTTTCTTTGACGAAGGCGCCGATTCCAGGCGGTTTCCCGATCTTCGGCTTTCGTCGCAGGAGAGAGCCGGGGCGCGCCCGCCGCACTCGGGGGCTCCGCCGTGCACCGGCCCAAAGCCCGGGAGGATCTCCCGCCTGGGCCCGGCCGCCTCCCCCGCGCCGACTGCGCCCGCTCCGCCCCCTGCTCGGGCCGGGCGCGGAGGGAGGGGCCGGCCCGGCTGCATCATCCCGCGCCGGTGCCGCAGGGCCCGAGGGAGCAGGTGGCGCGAGCGCGCGCGCAGGCCGGGGCGCTGCGGTGACGGCCCGGGGACACGGCGGCCCGGCGCCTCTGAGCGGGGCGGGACCCGGAGCCCCCGCCGCCCCGGCCGTGCCGCGCGCAGGGCCGGCCCCGAGGACACACGCGGCCGCAGCTGCCGCCGGAGCGCGATCCGCTGCCTGCGTTCTCCATGGCGCGTTTCTCCTCGGTTTCTCGGGCAGCGTAGCCGCCGCTGCCGGAAGAGCCTTCAGGGCCTTGCGCTGCGCGTCACCCGGCCCCGCTTCCTCCCCGTGTCCCCTCCCTCCGCATCTCCTGCGCCCCGTCCCCGCCTGCCTCGCGCCGTCTCCCCTGCCCGCCGGGGACATGGCCGCGGAAGAGGCTCCGCAGACGGTGGACCGCTACAAGACGGAGATAGAGAGGCTGACCAGGGAGCTCACAGAGACGACCCACGAGAAGATCCAGGCTGCTGAGTACGGGCTGGTGGTGCTGGAAGAGAAGCTGACCCTCAAGCAGCAGTACGACGACCTGGAGGCAGAGTACGACAGCCTCAGACAGGAGCTGGAGCAGCTGAAAGAGGTGAGTTGCCTGCCACCTCCCGGCCCGCGCCCCACCCCCGAGGCCCGCGTATCCTTACTGGAAAGTCGGAAAGGATGCGATTCAAAGGACTGTTTTTCACCTTAGGCCCTTTGTTGATAAGAGGAGATTGAAAGAGTCCGTTGTTTTCGCCCCAAGAGAAAAATTGCCCAAGAAATGAATGTGTAAGCTGGAATTTGGGAGGCAATGGCTGTTTAGCCTGTGGGGGAGGGAGATTCATAAGGATCTTCGAGTGCCAGCACTCCAAGGCGACATTCAGTTGGGTTGGAATGTATAAATCAAACTTCCCGAAACTGCTGTTATTTCAAACTCAGTTTTCAGTGACAATCCCATAATCCACAAAGGTGATGAGGTTTGTGCCTGAGGACCCACCGTTTCGGGACCTCAGCTTTCTGCTGAATGTACCCACCCCTTGGTGAGAGAGGGAACTCCTCACCAATCCCATTTGACAAAGGCTGGGCACTCTTCATTCTCCTTGGCTCTAGTCATTCTTGTCATTGAGCTGCAGGAGAAAAACAACTTCGCTGGGTGATCCCACTGCCTTGATTTCACCTCTGAGCTAGGTTGGGCCATAACCAAGTCTTATCAGGTCACCCTGACCATGAAAAATTGAGCTCACCTACAAATGGTTTGAAAGAATGGTATATATCAAATACGTGGCTCATATATTCAAATGGGGCTCTTCTTGGTAAAGTGACTCCATTTATAAAGCCAGAATATTACAAGTGGGCCATGTATAACATTTGTCCTCTTTAGTCTTTTGGTAGTTGGCTTCTTTTAAAGCCTGTCGAAAGTATTGGGAGAAAACAATGAAAAACGCTCTTAAGAACATACATACTGTTTAAGGAAGCCGGTTTGTTTTACCTGGTTCTTGAGGCACTAAGGGGGGCAAGTAACCAGCTGTAAATTTAAATGTACACACTGCTTTTCTAGGTGGCAAGTCTTGATTTTTAGGTGCATATTGGCATTTTAAATGTTAATTCTCATTTAGCATGGAATATTATCAAAAATCTTTTTCTTACAATGTAAGTTTGATTTTTTGGGGGGGTCTTGTTTTATGTTGTTACAGTTAAAAGATGTGATGTGCGACATACCTAATCAACTTGCCTTCTAATTTAGTATATAATATGGTAAATGTTTATACTTTCAGATACGTCTCATTTTTATTTGGATGGCTAACTACCAAAGAATAAATATAGTACATATGATTAAAAATTCCAATTCCAATCTGATTTTTTTTGTATCAGGCTGTAAATTTCTAGTTTATGTTTTACTTACCAGGTACATATCTAGTCTTAACAACAGCTGCACTAGCTTATATTTTCCAACTTAGATTAAGTCTTATACTGACATGTTTAAATGCAGTGATGCTAAATCTTGGGAAGTGAACAAACACGATGATGAATGAAATTCTCAGAGATGTTTTGATGCTGTCTGTGTCTATCGATACTGCTTTGCCAAGACAGGGAGGAGTGCAGACAGACAGTGGTAAGCCATCGCCTCCTTGATAAAGAGGGTGGACTTAATTTCATGAAATGAAACTGTTAACTGACCTTCCTGCTTGATTTAAACAATCCTTGTAGGGATATTTCTGTGTCATTGCTCTTACCCTTTATAGTAAACCTTAATGCATTTGTCTTTTGCCATGAGCTCTAAAGGCAAAGAATCTCTCTTAATTTACTTTGCATCCAAAGTCTTTAACATAAAGCCTAACATGGAGTGAGCATGAAATAATATTTTATGAAAGAATCATTTTGTACTGGAGAAGATACACCTTTATCAGGGATTTACCAGTCAATATTGTTTAGTGTCAGCGAAAGACTAAGAAACTTAGGAAGTGTAGGAAGTGACTAGTATTAAAAAAAAACCCCTACATTAATTTCACCAGCAGTAATGAGGAAAATGAGAAAAAATGTTTTGTAGGAATAATGTACCAGTGGTTTCTTAATGCAGAGTAATGCAAATACCAATTTTTTTCTATAGTAATTTTTTTATCCTTTTATTTTTTATTTTTTTATTATTATTATTTTTTGAGACAGAGTCTCACTCTGTTGCCCGGGCTAGAGTGCCGTGGCGTCAGCCTAGCTCACAGCAACCTCAAACTCCTGGGCTCAAGCGATCCTCCTGCCTCAGCCTCCCAAGTAGTTGAGACTACAGGCATGCGCCACCATGCCCGGCTAATTTTTTCCATATATTTTTAGTTGTCCAGATAATTTCTTTCTATTTTTAGTAAAGACGGGGTCTTGCTCTTGCTCAGACTGGTCTCCAACTCCTGAGCTCAAACGATCCTCCCTCCTCGGTTTCCCAGAGTGCTAGGATTACAGGCGTGAGCCACCGCGCCCGGGCCTTAATCTGTTATTTTCTACATCAGAATTAACTGATCTATTTCTTCCTTCTTTTTTTCCCTCCCTTAATCACATTTCAGCCACTACGGCTGTTCGCTGCTCTTCATTTTTGTCTTTGGACCCTCTTAGGTTCTATGGCTGGACCCCAGGATTAAATTGACACAAGGCAGGGTACCAGGAGACAACGATACACATTTAATGTTTTTACATGTACGGGGCAGTCTCCGGGGAAAACGAAGACCAGAGGAAGCCCATAAGCCTAAAAGCTTTCACACTTTTCGCTCCAGGAGTGGGGAATTGTGAGCACGTGACAAGACAAAGGGGGCTTGCGCAGGAAATTGTGGGATAGTGATTGGGAAATACACGGAGGGAACTAAGAATAGGCTTAACCAGGGTTGTTTGTACGAGTCCATTTGGCATCGACCTCCCATCTCTGGTGACAAGAATATTTTTCTCTTTCTGGCACAAGGAGGGGATGTTTCTCAAGAGAAATTTTATGACCGACTTACAGTTAGAAAATCAGGTGGGAGGGGGAGGAGAGGATGGGTTAAATCACACCTAACAGGTACAA